>JAJHUR010078647.1:0-50795 GCA_027495735.1 Lutjanus campechanus
AAAGCAAGCAAGGAGGCTGGATAAGCAAGCAGGAGGCTGGATAAGCTTGTGAAAAAGGCTGGCTCTGTGATCGGAGTAAGGATGGACTCTCTGGAGGAAGTTGTGGAGAGAGACACAATGAGGACGGTGGAGGCCATCCTAAACAACATGGATCATCCACTGCATAACACCTTGATGGACCAAAGAAATAATGGTGGTGGAAGGCTCCTCTCTCTTCGTTGTAGGACAGAGAGATACAGAAGATCTTTCATACCAACTGCCATCAGACTCTATAATTCTTATACTAATAGATGAGACTACTACAGACAAATGAATTTCCCCTTGGGGATTAATAAAGTATTTCTATTCTATTCTATTCTATTCTAAGTAATTTTGGGTAGTTAGATTAAGAATTGCTCAAAGCAACTTGAGTAAGCACACGTTTTTTGTCACAGAGAAACATCCAACTGGCTGTTGTAATCAGTGTCAAGAAAAGAAGACAGTCAAGCACGCCCTGATTTCATGCAGGAGGTGTGAGACATGCTTTAGTAAGGGGACATGGTGGAGGAAAGAAAACACACATTTAGGTTTTTAAAAACAGCCGGACTGACTATAAGCAGCAGTGCCAAAATCTCCCCAGTGATACAGGCAGCTTGTGGCAATGCAATGGCAGCTTGTGGCACTCTGTGCAGCTGTGCCGCTAGCTGCCACAGGATGCCACAAGCTGCAACACTGAATCCCACAGGCTGCCACTGAATGCCACAAGCTGCCACAGGTGCCTACTTGATGGCCTGGCAATGCCACAGGCTGCCAGTCACATAAGGTGGTGACAGGCTGCCACGGGGTGTTACAAGCTGCCAGCGCCACCAGAGGGATCTCGCTGCTGTAATAGCATAGGATAATAGAGGACAATTAAAGCCTGGAGGAGGCAGTAATGCAACCTAAAGAATTAAAAAAATAAATAAATAAATAAATAATAATAATGAGAAGAAGAAGAAGAAGAAGAAGCCATAGTTGGTAAACACAGTGGAACAATCAGCAGCTTAAGAGCCAGATATGCCCCCTCAGGACTTGTTAGAAACAATAAAAAGAGCAAAAAGAGAATGATACTGGACCTAAATTTGCCAGGTGGGCAGACACAGACTTTAAATTACTGGTAATGTTGTGCCATAACTGATGTATGTGTAAATAAGCAGCTGTTTGCTAACAAGTTAGCAATAATAAAAAAAATAAAAAAAACATGTTAGCAATGTCAACTTTAAAAGATTATGCCTACTGCCCCAAGTGGCTAAAAAAAAAAAAGTTTACTCAGCCAAACATTGTCAAAGGTACCCTTAAACAATTCTAAAGCAAAATACCCACAAGTCAAATATTCTACATTTAACGCATGTAGAACTGGATAACGAGATATTGTAGTTTAAAGTCAACTCAAGCAGAAGCATTTACTAGCCACCAACGGCTAGCTTTCCGCCGTTAGCCCCGTTGACAGGACGTTACAACACACCAAACGTCCAGTCCTCCTCAAAATGATGCCGTGGCGTTCACACACCTTCCAACTATGAATAACGTGACCACTGGAAACAGAATTATTCGTGGTAAATGTATAACAAGTTTAAAAATTTAGACAAGACAAGTACTCACCGTGAGTAGCATATCTCGTGTTTTGGTAGTGTTAACCCACCCAAACACACACACACAGCAGCAAGCTAAAAGTCCCGACCTGTTGCTCCACTGAACGGACCAAACTGTCCATCAAACTCCCGGTAAGAGCGAACAAGCTGACCTCAGAGGATTTGACGACAACTTCGTAGTGTTAAAAATGCAAATGTTTGACTTAAGTGAGACCAGACTGGCTAAACAGGGATGTAACGTTAGGTGCCAGGTCTTCACTTATTTGTAAAGACTTAAGTTAGCTAATTTACCCTCATGTTCAGAACAATGGTCCGACCTGGAACCAGGCCAGAACAGCACAGCATGGGGCAGAAAGATAAATCTGTGGGGTTGCGAGATGATTAAAAAGATTAGAGCTGCAGAGATTAATCAATTAAGAATCGATTTTTAAATGTATCACCAACTATTTTTGTTTCTGTGTTTTGCCTGTTTTTTGTTTTGTTTTTGTTTTTGTTTTTTTTTTGCTTGTTTGTTTGTTTGTTTTGTTTTGTTTTTAAGCGAATAACTATAAATTCTCTGATACTAGCGTCTTAAATGTGAATATTTCCCGGTGTCTTTAATCCCTTATGACAGTTAACTGAATATCTTTGAGTTGTGGGCAAAACAAGATATTTAAGGACGTCATCTTCGAATTTAGAGAACACTGACTGACATTTTTCACCATTTTCATTTCATTATAAACCAAAATGTCTGTGTAGGTTCTCAGTCATCCAGGTCATGGTATCCGTAGCAAGGTTTGTTGTAGGAGGGAGGTGTAGGAGGGAGGTGTGAATGAGGGTCATGAATGACCCTCATTCACACCTCCCCCCCAGGTGAAACTCAAGGTCCACACAATGGAAGGGGGGCAATTGAGTCACATGCCCCCTCTAGGTGTTAACGACCACACAGTGGTTTAATACCTGAACTCCCAAGCCAGTCAGTCAGAACTGAAGAAGCCTCTTGGATGAGAGGTGAAACATCTTCAAGAACTCTATGAAGTCCAGTTGCCTACAACAAACCTTGCTACGGATTATAAACCAAACAACTACACGATCAATCAAGAAAATAATCATAATTGCAGCCCTAAATAAGATAAGAAATTCAAGTGTTTTATATTGTTACCCCATTAGGCTTTATTTGAAAATAATCTGAGAAGGGAAAATTACTCAACTGCATCCTTATTTATTTGAAACAGCAGCTTTAGAGGATCCTGATGCTGTATTGTGACAGACTGTAATTTGTTTTGTAATTAATCCTACATGTGATGCACACAATGCAGAATGAAATGTACTGTATCCAGTTATGCAATTGGCATACAGCTGATGTCTCACTCAAGGATACATGAGTTGCATGGGGCTTTACCCTGGCTCTGGTGGTGATGGGCAGCCACCCATCCCATTATACCATCAGCAACATTAGAGTGTTTTCTGTCTATACACTAGCCGCTGCATTTGAATGGAGGACTCACTGGGTCCCAGTAGACCCTGCCACATTACACCCTACAATAGTGTACAGTCAGTCTATCACTTTATGGGGGGGGTCTGTCTGACAACAGATTACGGGAATTGCCTGCAGCATATGGACTGACATATGCACATGGGTGTAACGTGACAACTCATAGTGGCACACTATGTTCCATGTGTGCACCATCAGTAATCCTTTGCGGCTCCTCCCGGGGATATACATTGTATTATACACCTGTTTTACACATGGCTCAATTTTTCTGTGTTTTGTGAGGTTTTTGGACAGAAAGATGCTATTTATTCTCAAATATATTTGATCAACCATCTGGAAATAAACACTAAAATTCACATGCAAACAAATTATGAGCGCTTAGAAAATCACATGGCAACTTACACAAAATTACACAATCACAAACCTTCACCTCCACACATTGAGCATATTCTAACAAGCCATGCATTGCACACTGTTGTTTCGACACCTGTGCTCACCTCATCTATTGTATCTTTGATATTCTTTCCTCAGACGATTGCCCAGGTGCCTGAGGAAAGCACGAAACCATTGAATCCCAGGCAGCCAGGTAAGCTGTCCGTTTGTTTCGTGTTAATATTTGTTACTATACAGATGGAACTTTTTATGAATGTTAAATACTTGCAAACTGTAATGTTGAATGATACGGAGAACATTCAGTGAACCATTTTTTTTCCTGTTGACTAATCTTCTCCATTGCTCTTCAAGGAAGCAAAGGTTTTATTATCATATGCAGAAATAAACAAGTTTAGAGCTGCAATGATTAGTCAATTAATTGATCAGTCAATGGTAAGAAAATGATAATTGTTTCATGGTTTCAATTATTTTGTCAAAGATTTGCTGGTTCCACCTTAAATGTCAGGAATTGTAGCTTTTCTCTGTCATTTATGATGATTCGTTGGGTTTTGGGCTGTTGGTTTGACAAAACAAGCATTTTTAAGACATCAATATAGGATCTGGGAAATTGTTAGCATTTTTCACAATTATTTAACATTTTATAGACTAAACCATTTATCAATTAACAGTGACATTAATTGGCAGATTCATTGATAATGAAAAACCTAAAATGTTTGGGCAGGGATGATTCCTGGACTCAGAATGTGTTAGTTTGAGGTGCTCTTTGGATATGGAAAATGCCTTCATTGTCTCAGCATGGTCATGTTGGACCTTAAAAGAAATAAACTGGGACACATTTCAACACCAAGCCTTTGTTAGGGGTCAGAAATGATAAATAATGAAAATTTTACGTTGCAGCCCTGAACAAGTTATCAGTGCAATAAAATTCTTAGTTCACTATGTTTCTACCTAGTGGTGTCAATTATTCTATTTAAAAATATACTAGGCACTAAGCTACGTCTAAGTAAAGCTAACATCAAATTATCTGAATAAAAATCTTTCTTGCTTCTTTTTATTTGGCTAATGTACTATTCACTGTAAATTTGGCTGGGAAAATGTAAACACAGGCTTGTTTCATCTGATTTCAAGGAGAATCTGACCTAATGTCAGCCATTAAGAACAACTTTACAGTATTGTTTGTTTATGTGGGTCATATAGAGGCATCAGTATTAAATTGGGACAGTTTCACTACCAGTTAAGAACTTCTCGTGGTAGCTTTAATAAATAAAACGAAAGACTTAATGAAAAATGAAGGATAAAAATAATGCTGTCTTTTTTTCCTCCCTCTTCATCTCAGTGGTTCCACGGCCAGGCCGCCACAGAAGGCCCATGACGGCTCCAAAGACTCAGAAAGACAAGGCGGCTAAGACGAAGAGAGTGTTGCTGACAGTCCTGACAGTTGTGGTGTTACTGGGAATACTTGCCACTGCAGCATACTTCAGTGAGTCACAATGTCTGACAGTAGTTTCTTCCTTTAAGCACACGCACTCACACCACAGAATGGTTTCATATTCCCATAAGCCTTTACTGCTTGGATACAGGAGAAACATGTTTTCATGACAGGATCATGTGCCACTGTCTGCTGATCTAACCTAAGTCTGCCCTTCTCTGCCAATGTGCCACTCCTTTTCCCTGCAGTCAAGCAGCTGATTGACAGCAAATATTTCTTCTGCAAGAGTTCAGTGAAGTTCATCCCATTAGACCAAACCTGTGATGGGAAAGATGACTGTGCTGGAGGAGAGGATGAAATTACCTGTGTGTCAAGCTTTAGGGCCAACACTACATTTCCAGGTAAAACAAAAACCTGACTCTGTCTCGCATTGTCATCTTGGACACAAGAACAAAGCTTGGGGGAAAAATTGACTCCTCTTTTCCCTCCTCCCTTTCAGTGCGTCTCACGTCTGCTCGGAGCGTCCTGCAGGTGTACAGTCCTGGCGCAGGTTGGCGGAGTGTGTGTGGTGACGACTGGACCCAGCAGCACACACAGACAGCATGTAAACAGCTGGGATACACAAAGTGAGTTCACATCCAGTGAGGATGAATAGATTGTGTTGCAAATTTAATGACCGGGTTATTTGAAATTAAGCCTTACATCATCCCCCTTTTGTGTTGACAGTAAACCTCGTAGCAGCAATGTCCCAGTGGACACATTAATACCCTTACTGAAAAATGGACGATTCACAGCTGTCAGGCCTGGGACTACGAACAAACCCATACACCAGGCTACCATTGACCGGTGAGGAAGGCAACACATATGTCATCAAACCAGGAAAATAAAATTTAAAGGGATAGTTAAGATTTTTGAAGTGGGGTTGTATGAGGTATTTATCCATGGATGAGAGCAGCCACCGTGTCACATCCCTGTCTTCAGAACAACCACGCCTCCGATTGGGTGGAAATAAGCACTGTAAAGTATGTGTGTCTGTGTCAAACACTTCATCACAAGTTATTTAATGATGTTACTGACTATATGACATGTGTGCTGATTGTGCCTGCAGATCAAAATGAATCAGAAAACAGTCGGATGGTGTAAATTAAGTTTTTATGGTGAAAAAATATGGCCATGCCATGACACATTTGTAGAATTAAGTTTGGTACAACAGTCTGCAGAAACTAGAATATAAAGTGACAGATGTCTGTCAGATGACTGAGACCTCTATTTCTTTATTTTTTTCTATGTAACAACAGGGATTGTTGATCGGCAGACATATATCATAATTGTTTACCTGACTAGCCAGAGGACTGGGCTTCCTGATAGCTAAAAAGTGATACAGTTTTCTTGATTTATGCATTTACACTGACAAAGACCTTGGAATTTGTATTTATTCCCACTCAAAATAGAGCAGCTGTTTTCTGCCAAAAAGAGGCTGGATGGGTTGCTGTCATCCATGCTCGATGTAATACCTACAGTAGATGGCAGACAGCACGCCACCAGTTTAGAGAAGCAGCAGGAGTACTGATGTAGGCATCACAATGTAGTGCTGTGGAAGGGTCCGCAGCAAAATATTGGTATTTTAGTCAGCTAAAAAAAGGGCCACCTAAAAAAAAAATCAAGGCAGCAGCACCCGTGTTCTGTGAGGCAAAATTACTGATTTTCCCAAAAGATTTTGGCTGCTTTGGAGAGAGTAATATGGCTTATATAACAGCGGTTTCCCATAGGAAAATTCGGTCTGACACAAAGGTAAAGTGTACATTGAAACAGACTGATTTTAAACACTGATTTTTTATTTTTTTTTTAATTTCAGGTGGGCCTTTTTTAGGCAGCTAAAATACATTTTGCTGCCAACCCTGTCCACAGCTTTACACGTTCTCCTCCAATACCCCAGTTTCTTTTCATACAACCCCACTGCAAAAAATCCAAACTGTCTTTAAAGTGACAATTCCTGATATTATTTGTCATTGCTACATACATCAAACTTATCTAAAAAAGACAGTGCTGTTTAGGAAACTGTGTGTTGTTACTTTTCACATTTCTTTTATGTTTTATGTTAAGGCTGAGAAAGATAGCTGTTGACAGACCGGATTCTCCTCTGAACTAGAAAGTGGCAGTTGTTTTCAAAAAGAAAGCATATTATACACTTCTCTCTTCCCCCCTTTATGGTCCTATCTGGTCCTATCTAACTTCTCTTTTTGTCTTGCAGCTTATATGTCTTAGATGAAATAGTGCCTGTTCTCATGGTTTTTGTTCCTTAAATACAAAAAAATTCCACAGGTTACGTTCCCTTTCTGTCTTATCCTATATGAAAGTGAATAAAACAGTCAGGTATTTTACTCACACAGAGCAGAACTGAAACAGAGACAAAGTTCAACGTGGGGGCGAAGTAAGGTCAACATCTGCCTGTGTATCTTGTCTGTTTGACCAATTGTGTGGTACATGTTTAACTCTAAATATTTGATAATCCCTTTTTTCCCCCAACAGCAGTGTATGCAGATCCGGATCTGTGGTATCTTTGTCCTGTTCGGGTGAGTTTTATTTTTAGAAAAGTAATCAACATCAGTCATTAACAGTGTTTACAGTTTTTGATGAGGCAGAGTGGGGCTTTTTGTGTGGTGGGTGGAAGATGACACAGTGTGACCAGTTTCACACTGACAGGCTCAAACATGCATTTAGGAAACGGCAAAACTCTGTCTTAGCAACGCATGACAGAGTAGTCTTTTAGTCTATTATGACAAACCGAAAAGGAGGAAAAGAAACCTTTAGTGTTTGAATAGAAGGATTTAGATGGATAAATAAACAACAACATAAAATAAAACAAGAAAGAAAAATAATCCCTGAAAATAACGATATCTTTTTGTTTTTCAGACTGTGGAGAGGTGAGCTCTCAGGACCGTATTGTTGGGGGTACAGATGCTTCCATTGAGGACTGGCCCTGGCAGGTCAGCCTGCAGCAGGGAGGTCAACATGTGTGTGGAGGCTCACTGGTCTCACCGCGTTGGGTTGCCACTGCCGCCCACTGCTTTGCTGGGTCAGAAAACTTTCCATACACAGCATTTCATGCGAATTTTCTTTGTGGTTAACGTCTAACACACAAATTCACACTCACACTTCCTCCTTGCTCTCTTGTTTTGGGCCTTGCAGCAGTAAAAAGGAGCTGAGTCGCTGGAGAGTGGTGTCAGGACGGACGTATCTGGGCACACTGGGAGGTTCCTCTGTTGACAGGATCGTACTGAATGGAGACTACAATCCAGCACGAAATGACTATGACATAGCACTGATGAGACTCACCAGCCCGATCAGTGTGGGAGGTTAGAGTTTAATTTAATTCTCATAAAAACACACTGATCGCAGTCACCACCCTTAACTGATTGGTATATTTATTAGCATACTGGTTAACTGACCTTGTAGGCTTTGTAGTTACAGTTTAAGCCTGAACAGTTCCAACAAAAGCAAGATACTGTATATTCAGTAGGCTTTACTCTGTTACCCTCTAGTGGTGTATATGTCAAACAGCAAGCTCTTCACTGTAGATCAGATGCAGTCACACATAACTTTATTTAACATTTTTTATTGATTTTCCATTAAACCCAGCATACATTTCTTTGCAGCCTATATGAAAGAAAGGATAGGACAGCTGCATTATTCAAATGATTACAGTTGTGAAAGGTACCACACAGGAGAAACAAAGAAGTATAAAAAGAAAGAAAGAAAACAATGATAATCACATGATAACTTTAACTGCACATTTTAAACTGCACAGCCATGACAGAAACAAAATAATAAGAATTCTAAAGGCCGACATTTGTCTTTCAGAGAGCCGCAAACCGGTTTGTCTACCTCCTAAAGCCTTTGGCCTTGCTGCTGGAACCACCATGGCTGTGACTGGGTGGGGATACCTGGAGGAAAATGGTGAGAAACCTTCCAGCCAACCTCTCATCATTATCTACTGTGACCTTGTGAACAATAAAAGATAACTTCTCTAAACTGACCTCTCTAACTCAAATGTTGCATCCTTCATGTTGTGCCTTCAGGTAAGGTCTCTCCTTCACTTCAGAAGGCCTCCATCCCTCTGATTGACTGGGCGAAGTGTGCCAGCCCTACAGTGTATGGTAGCTCCATCACCCCGAGGATGATCTGTGCTGGATTCCTGGAGGGGAAAGTGGATGCCTGCCAGGTAACAGACCACTAATGATAATATTTTTAACCCAATAATCACATTTATAATGCTTTACCTTTTTAAACTGGATTTATTTCAAGTTATACTTCCAAAAGCCTGCAGTTCAGTGTTGGTTGTAGTTTGTAGGATAATTCATTATTGACATTCTCCTTTGGCAAATTGTTTGGATATTAAAAATGTAATAAAATGATTTTGTGCTGTTATGAATCTCAGGGGGACAGTGGGGGTCCTTTGGTCCACTTCACCTCATCTCAATGGCATCTGGTAGGAGTGGTGAGCTGGGGCGTCGGCTGTGCCCGGGAGAGAAGACCAGGGGTCTATTGCAATGTGGAAGAGATGCTAAACTGGATTCACACTGTCATTGAGGTACAGCATACAGAAAATGCTAAGTGTCTGTGATAGGAGGGTCCACTTACTAATTATTTCGTAGTAGTAGTTCAACTCAGGAAGAAAAAATGTATTGTTAAAGGGACAGTTCATACGTGTGTGTGTGTGTGCGTGTGCGTGCGTGTGCGTGTGTTTGTATGTACTTACCGTAGAGATGTCTGCCTTCTCCAATGGAACTCAGCTTGTGGTACTCAAAGCACCAAAAATACATCTGTCTTCCAGTAATGATGACACAAGCCTCTCGTCAATAAATAGATGCTCGCTTCCTTCTGCACGGTGATGATGCGTTTTTTTTTTTTTTTGTTTTTTTGCTGTTTTGAGACCACAGGCCAAGTGCCATCTAGTTCCATTATATTCAAGAGAAGGCAGACATCTCTTCAGCTGATCCAAAACTCAGCAACTCACACAAAAAGTTTAAATGAATGCATAGCAATACAGCTAAGAAAAATATGTATTTTTGAGTTTGCTGTGAACTGTCCTTTTAACATGAATCAACAACAACATAATAGACTGTACTTAACTGACTTTCAAGCATCAAATCCTAGGATTAACATACAGACAAAAAAAATATGAGAACTGCAACGCATACAAACATCACCCTGATCATTTTTAATTTCATCTCTGCAGAAAAACCCCTGAGTTCCTCCATCGTGATGAGCAGCCGCCACAAACCTGCAGTCCAGTCCAGCCTGGACAGACTGTGAAACTAAAAGAACGCTTTGGTTTCAACATGGTTGACTAACAATGGGAAACTGATTAAGATCGATCTCAGCAGCAATGCAGAACTGTTAACTTGTTGAACTGTTAAATTATGCAAAAACACTATGCACACACACACACTCTTAACACAAACTTCTTTCAGGTGTGGTTTGTGCCATTTCAGGCTCTTATCTCAGGGGAAAAGTATATTTATGTTGATGTGCCGCTGGCCAGTCTGGGATGTTTTTAGCTTTTACAAAGTTGTAATTTCACAGACCCAATTCACTGATTCATACATTTCTAAAACAGTTATATCAAATGATAATAGAATATTTGAAGACATTATACTAATGACAGTAATAACAAAGCATGTTGACTGTGAAGATTTTTGGACATTATCAGACTGGCAGACCTCAGACATAATGTACTTGATTACTATGTGCTATGATTTTAGGTGTGCAAAGTGATATGAGGGTTCATATGGTAAAGAAAGGTGACAGACAGGGTGATGAGCTATACTAAAGACAGTGAGAAGCCTCAGGTTAATATCAACTATGTCATAAAAATGACATTAAGGTCAGGAGTTTAATGCATTTATGGTGCTGATTCAGTTGATCTGACGTGTGTCCCTATTAAAGGGCAAATGCACCTTTTTACAGCACAGATGATGTGCTTTTCTATTACCACAGGTTGATTTTCATGAGCACTTTAAGTCGAAAGTGAGAATTACTTGACTTTACTGTATGTGCAGATTTTAAGTAACTAGTCTAATGATGCACAAGACTTCGTACAACTCAAATCACACTTATGTGTTCATAGTGTCTCCAGATTGAGTTTCAAAGTGCAATCAGAAATCCAGTGTGCCTTCCAGAAACTCACCACAGCCAGAATATTCTGAGCAAGGGTCGCCGAGTTTTTGCCTTCACAGCTAAAAGGATGTAACTGTAATTTCTGACATTTTAAACTGAGCAACAACGTGTATAGCATGGAAATTTGTGCACTCAGGCAAAGTCCTATTATTTCTTCATTTTTAAAGCAATTATTCCATTTGTAGCAAAGAAAAAGAAACATCAACCTGTGCTTTTTTTATTTTAAGTCTCTGGTCTGATCTGGTAGAGATCTGCACTAAATAAGTATAAATCGGCACTTCTGGATTTAAAAATAATGGTAAACATGTTGTATTATACTGTATATTATAAAGTAGTTGGATGAGAATAGCATTTTTTGAAGGTTTGCAGTATGGTGAGTGCCACAGTGACACAACTGTATATATGGTACATTATTGTTGGTTTTTATATACCTGTAAATAAGTTGTAAATGTAATAAAGACATTCTCCGTTAACTTTGAAATTGGGACATTTATTTAGTTACACAACTGGCAAGATATTCGTTGCAAGTGTATGTGCTTGAAACCGGATCTCTCCTCATTCCATTCAGTGTTGTCCTCCAGCGAACACACCCCCTGACCCAAAGTGAACAAAAGGAACAACCGGGAACAGGATTTATGTAAATCGTTATATAAATTTTGAACAAAAGATTGTGCCAATGACCATTCTCAGATTTCATACACAGTGAGAGGAACATACCTTAAATTCACATGGAATTGTGCAAGAAAGTTAAATTAATATTATCTGATTATTAAAAAGAAAATAACTAACTTAAAAATAAAGTTTGGAGATCTAATTTTGATAAATGCAATTTATCTTCAAGTTTTTGACTCCAACATACCATGATTCTTCCAGTGTCTCAGACTTATTATTATACCGCCCTCTTACGGCAGATAGATGTAATTTTCTGTGTAACTAGTTCACTTTTACCACAACACCTTACATGCTTTGCATTTCTGCAAAGCAGAAAGACAGGAAGGAAGGAAGTATGTGGCTGCAGCTGCACTGGTGCTAGGACCCCTAAAATGTTGTAGAATGTTAACAGTTCTATCAAACAAATTAGCTGTTCAGTGAAAAGCAGTGAGGAGACAAAAAAGAGGACAGAAGGCCAGTACAAAGAGCCAAGTTGGAAGTGAGAACCAGACTGTTTTTTTCCCCCACATTTGAGCATGCATTGATCTGTAAGCTTTTTAGGGCTTCACCTAACAATTATTTTCATTATCAATTTATCTGCATATGACAATAAAACATTTGCGTCCTTCAACACCAGTGGAGAAAACTGGTCGATAGTAAAAAAAAAATGAATGTGTACTGAATGTGCTGCAAGTTCTCAGTATCATCCTACAATGCTGTTTTCAAGTATTTAGCATGATATTAATGAAAATTTCCATCAGTGTAGTAACTAATTACTAATTTTCTTTTGATCAACTGATCGATTAATTGATTAAGTGTTGCAGCTCGAAACTCTTTCAGATTTTTTTTACCCATCACTGGAACATTATGTCAACACAAGACTAAGTTCTATGACTTTGCAGCCACAACCTTTGAATGAGGAACAGGCCATAATTCAAAAACAAAGACAGGTGATTTTATATGAAAAAAACATTTATTAATTTCCTGAATATCAGAGAACTACAAAAGCCAATGACAGAACCAACACGGATCAATGTTAATGTGCAGTAGCAGTAGGGCTTCACCAGGTGGTGGCTAACAGGTGTGTCTGCCACTGCCACCTCCACCTTATTCCGCTGTAGCCTTTAGCCTTAAGCCTACCTCCTTTCACCAAAACTGACTGGACAGTTTTACCACAAAAAACAGCAGCTGATCAACCTTCGACTGAGTGCTGTGAAAAAAGCACTTTGAATACCTTCAGAACATCATTGCAGCAGCTCACTTGCTAATTAGCGTTTTTTAGATTTTTTGGAAAATCAACAAGTATAACATAATAGAGGCACTCAGTTATCTCCGTGAACGGCTGGGGCCTTTGAATGGGTTATCCTGTATCGGGGGGGGGGGGGGGACAGAAAAAAAGAGATGGAAAACAGATTAAAGCATAAGTTGGGGAAACTGAAAGGTTAGAATAATCAAGTTAAGTTCATTTTGGCAAACAAATATAAAATGGATTATGTCTGTACATTCTGAAATCAATGTGGTTACATAGTAATCCCAATTTACAGGTCATGTCACTTTTCATGGAAAAAAAAAACAGCACTAGGGCTGGGTATCGGTACTCAATACCTTAAAGGCATTGACCTACATAAGTCAGTACCAAGTAGTATTCAAAATTCTCCGGTCAAGTGATATCTGCATTCAATCCTTTTTGCACCCAGACTTAGAAAAAACATTACTTTTAATGTGGTTTTGTTCACAGTCAATGACCACAAGCTACTGGTATCAGTATCACTTGAAGGGTACTGGTATTGGTACTGGTATTATAATTTTTTCAACAATACCCAGCTCTAGTCTGCACCTCAGCACTGTTGTATCATTTTCTCTGCTCTTTTTACCTCATCATCATCATCACTGTCATCAAATGCGACTCCTCTCGATGACTGGCTCTGACTCTGAGAGCTGTACTTTGTGAAGGATGACGAAGACGACACAGGTCTGTGGTGAACAAGAGAAAGACACAGATTTTAAAAAAATATACTAGTTTTAAAATATATACAGCTGGTGGAGGTTTTTTCTCTCTTGAAGGAGAGGACTACCAAGCTGTAGACTGAAAAAAACACGTACTTTGGAGGGGGTCGGGTGGTTTTCATTACAGGTATATCGTCATCTGAGTCATCAATGGTCATCTGGAGATGGATAAAGATGAGGGTCAAGGTTGGTACAGCTCACATAAATATTAAATAAGGAGGTGTGTGTTTACTGTATGTGTGTGTGTGCGTGTGTGTGTGTGTGTGTGTGTGTGTGTGTGTGTTTTCACTGGACTTACTTCATCTGCTGGTTGAGGTTTGGTGGCTGCAGCCCGAGATGATCTCTGGGATGTACTTTGAAACGCTGAAGAACGATGTAGAAAGAAGACAGAAAGAGAAACATGTTGAAGGAGGAGTCGAGGAGTAAGGAAAAAAACTGAAAGATGGTGGTAAACAGTTTCATACACTGATAAAATATAATATGATTTATTTGAACTCTCTGCTTCGACACATTCGTGTCTACAGCCTACCTTGCATAATGCTTCTGCTTTGGGTTGCTGTTGAGGACTTCTGGCCACGGCCCCGACCGGCTGGCTTTGTGGGGGAGGCAGCTGCACCTGAATGGACACATGAAGGATTTATGATGCAATGCACAGCTGAACCCAATTAAAATCAGAATTGTCACTGTGCCATTCAAAGATCGATGCTTATTTTGTTCAGATCTTTGTCTAAACCAGTACAACTGTTCTGCAAACAGACACTGTAGAAATGTCCATGTACAGATCGAAGCGAACCTTTAACTGGTTAAAAAAAAAAATTAGCAGCAGCTGTAGGTGGTGCTGACTTTGATTAAAGGCTGAGCTTTACTTAATAGCAGCCTTTCTTTTCGTTTTTAACACTCATAAGTCAAAGTTTCAGAGGACGACCTGTTTAACATGGTCCATAGAGTGTTTAGTGCCCTCTGCTGGAATTTAAGTGTAGTGCCACTGAGTGGTTATAACTGTTTATAAGCTATTTATTCATCACAGTATATACCTTTATATGCATACATGTCTATAATCTGTTCTCATTTTGTATATACATTTGTTTTATTACTGCAAAACTTGTTTATATTCTAGTTTATACAATTCACTATTACTCAGCAGGATTCAATGTTATATGTCCCAACATTTTAGCTGCTGCTGCTGCATTTTACGATTTTATTCCACCGTACATATTTTTATATACTGTGCCTGTATATTTGTAAGAAGACAGTTGGGAAAGCCTAAGATCAGGTTTTCATTGCTAATGACTGCATCACTACAATTGTTGTTGTTAGTTAGTTAGTTAGTTAGTTAGTTAGTCGATTTATTTCAGTCATATATGTATACACTTCAAAGCAGCAAAAGGAAAAAAAAAAACAATACACAATTCTGACTGAAAAAGGCTCAGGCAGAAGCAAAGCTTATTAATGCCCGCCTACTATGCATCTTAAGCTACACAATTCATGGTGTACATTATAAAAGAAGTTGAACTTCTTGATTTCAAAATGAAGCTTCAGTGAGCAGTTGTTAAAATTTAGTAGCATCAACCTCTGAACTTGCAGATTGCAAAGTTACACCTCGCCGCGCTCTCCACTTCCAAGCATGAAAGAGAATCTACAGCAGCTATAAAACTCATAAAAAGTTTGCTTCTATTTTCACTTTATATTTGTGACAGATAATATGAAAACTCACCTCTCCCCCGTCCCCGGCCTCCCCGCCCCCTGCCTCCTCGCCCTCTGCCTCGCGCAGGGGGAGGGGCTGGGTCGTCATCAGAGTCCATGGCAACAGCAAACTCATCAGAAAGGTTGTCAATGTCATCGCCACGCTGCAAACGCTGAGCTCTGGCTCTATCGATAGCTTCTTTGATTTCATTCTCTTCCTCAGTTGTGTTCTTTTTGGAGTCTCTGAATCGCTGGATCTTAAAATGTAAAAACACACACTTGTTTAATAACAAACAACATCAGCTTTGTCAACTTCCCATGTGAGCTCTGCCGCCCTCTCACCTCTGTGTCTATATCCTGCTCTGTGGTTACTCCTCTGGTTTGGAGGTGGCGCTGTGTCTTCTCCAACTGGTAAGTGATCAGCTCCTCAATGGCTTCTTTCTCATCTTTGTCTACAAACTCCTGAATGGCCTTCCCCATCCCCTGCTCGGTCAGAAGGGACAGCTGCACTGTCTGTAAAGATACACACACACACAGAATACACAGCAGATGAAATTAAGTGTTACAACACCCTGTAAGTATGAGAGTGTAAATCTGTTTGTGTACCTTTTCGGCTGCCTCAAAGTACTGTTTAACCAGGTCCTCCACTCTCAGCCCCTCAACTGCTGAGGGTTTCAACAGTTTGCTGTAGTCAACATTCACCTCATCTGAAAAGCACAAAGATAGAAACATATCAAAGAGACAATACTGTACATCGATCTAAGGCAGGGATTTTCAAAGTCTGAGAACGTGGGCCTCCCCTCAAACAAAGCAAAGTGTAACCCTCCCCTTGTTTACTTGTTTGGTTTCACTTAGTTCCTGGATGTCTACTGCATCACAATTATGTTATTTGTTCCCATATACACTCAACAATTGAGCCAAATAACCTAATATTGCTGTTTTACATAACTTCAGACTGCACCAAATATATAAAATGGTCTGTCCAAAGGCATTTATCAGTTTCTGATTCTGGGAAAAGTGGGAATAACAATAATATTCCCTAATACTGTACCTCTGAATTATCTATATTTCTATCTCTTAGATCTCCTTTTGATAACTGATTTAATAACTAATGTAATATTTTTCATCTCCATTCACTGAGCGCCCCCTGAAACACTTTGGAGCTCTCCCGGGGAGGCCTGGCTCTGATTTATTGTGTATGCTGCAGATAATTGGCTGCATATTTTGTCTGTGTCAGACCTTTGATGTCCTCCTTTTGCTCACGGCGTCTGAGAAAGTGAATGAGGTCTTTCGGGTTGGCCACGCGGTCCACAAACTTCTGACTGAAGCGAGAAGTGTTGAACGTCTCAAAGCCTCCAGTGTAGTCCACCTGAGGAAGGCAATGAAGAGGATGAGTTTGGATGCAGTGTGAATATGAAGGTGTGCACACGCGCTGCAGGTTTGTCCATCTTACCCTCAAGCGAATAAGAGGCTTCTCTGGGGTGAGAGGACATCCGAGTCTTTCTCTTTCCGCTTCCTCTAACATCTCTGTGACCTACAAAATGACAGAAAGACATAAAGAGTCTGTTTACACTTGTTATTGTCATGTGTCCTGGGTGATGACATCGCTAGTGGACAGCTCGAACTACAGGTGTGAATGCATCTAAGACCCACTGAGGACACAATGAGAACCAATCAATCGCAAATGGCTACATTCTTTCAGCAATGTGTTCAGCAAATGTTCTACATTATCTTTAATGTTTAAAACATTGTGGGGCGGACGTTTAGCTCGGTGGGTGGAGCGTCCAACCCATGTATGGAGGCTGTGGTCCTCTGCAGCGGCCGCTGGTTCGACTCCCGCCTTTGGCCCTTTGCTGCGTGTCATCCCCTCTCTCTCTGCCCCGTTTCCTGTCTACTCTTCGGCTATCACTATCAAATAAAGGCACAAATGGCCAAAAAAATAACTTAAAAAAAAACAAAAAAAAACATTGTGTCCATTTCTCTCAGCGTGATGGCTACTACTGTTGGGCTACTGTTAGAAAACAATGGCGCACTTTACAAACATGTTAATTTGCATATAGAGTGGGGAAGTGAGAAATCTAATTCTAATTCTTAATGCCAGGTCTGAACTCGCGTACTCAGAGCTGTTCACTTGTGATCAGATCACTCAAACACATGTAAATACCATCAGGTCTGAATAGCCTCAAAGACGGCTGAGACAACTGAGCAAAAGAAGTAAGACTCGATCTGTATGTCTGATGTTGTTACCTTTGCATGGCACAAGTTTTCCACCTTCTTTGTGACCTGGGGTGTATCCGGCGTGAAGAGGTCTTGGTAGTCAGTCAGCACCACATCCTGGATGAGGAACTGACGCACTGTCTTTAAGGGGATCTTTTCCAGGTTCATCTTTCGACCTTTCACCCTCAGCAGCCCTACATGCCTAGATACACATAAACAGAGAAGTCTGGATACATCATCACTTTAAAACACAAATAGTAGGAATCATTCCCTGCGTGTCTGTCTGTACTTCTTGGTGGCCTCTCCAGGGGACAGGGAGGTGGCTACAGAGCTGCCAGGCTGCGTCACATAGAAGAGCTGCTGTTCATTTCTGGTTGGTGTTATCAAACACTCGTGCTCATGACCCCAGACCACCAAGTCAAGAAAGTCATCCAGGAACTGCTCAGGAATGTAGTTAGTAGGTCCATGCTTACTCCTAGAAGACAAAGACACAGAAAATACATAACAATTAAAATCAGGATTTAGTTTGGAAAACGTAGCTGTTAAAATCCTAAAATTATGCACAAGGCCTGATTTTGTGAGGTACTGCAGCAAAGATTTATTAGTTGACCTTTGTTTAATGTCTAGAGTAACATAACAAGTTCACCCATCCTTTGCAAAATTAGGTCCAGAACAAAAAGAAAAGGCTGCTGAAACAGTTCAAGTGTAGCAATGAATAATTTATTTACAAAAAAAATTATCAAGAGATTAACCAATTAGAAGTGCGGAAATGGAAGCAAATAAGGTGTTGGGGTATTCAAGGCCAAAATAGTAAACAAAACCCACACTAACAAGAAAGTAAAAAGCTCACTTGTTCAACAGAATCAAACAGAAAAACAATACTAAGCCCCCGATCGAACAGTTAAACAGGTGAAAATAGGGATAAATGGCAGAGAACTCCTAAAAGGCACAAGGCACTTCTGGCAACTATTATTCAACCTCTGCCAAAACTCACTGCTTCTCTCCATGCACACATCTTCTATTCTGTCAAACTTAGTCTGAGTTACAGATGCATACAGTATAACAGTCTGGCACTCTTTCAGTTACAGCTATCTTCAATTTTTTGGGCATTTGATACTATATGACCAAAATTTACACTTTACTTTTACTTCCCTCCTGTTGGATTAGACAATAGTAATCACATGCATGTACTCACCTGTTCTGGTGGATGGCGAAGAGGTTAAACCAGTCATCTTGGTCTTCTCTGGGGCGAAGCATCGTTACCTGGTTGTTGACAAACATCCTGTACAGGCGCTCATCTGGGATAGAGCCTACACACACACATACACACACAGGCCATTTTGATTGAAACGTTTTCTATGTCCCTTCTTTTTAATCCTACATGAATGCAGACAAAGATTACACAAATTACAAATTTGCTTACCAAGCCCATATAAGGCAAGCTTGGTGTTGCCTTTCTGCATGAGGATGGGACTAATCTCAATCCTCTCCACTGAGTGAGAGTGACCAAAGTGATTGAGGAGTCCAGAAGCACTTATCAGATCCAGCGCACACAAACCTTCAGCCTGGAGGAAAATAAAGCGACAACGATGCACGCATGGTCATGTTTGGATATTAACATCTTTTGTTGCATCTAATAATTTTGTTTAATTCTGGAGGTAACTCACCCCAGTTGGATCGTCATGGTTACCGTGAATGCTGAATACAGGAATAGAGATGTTCAGATTTTCATCCTGATAATTAACCCAGGGGAACCTACAACACATCAACACATGTAAAACATTACTAAAACATTAATCCAACAAGAATACAGTGTTTTGCAGGGATGACCAGACAAACACAGGAGGACTGACTGGGTTGTGTTGAAGTTGACAGTCTGGTCACTGAGAATATTGAAAAGTATGGGCGAGTCTCCCATGCAGTACTGTCTGAACATAGTGATGCACTTGTGGAGGCACTGGCGTGTCGGCTTGTTGTCGTGGAACAAATCACCACCCAGCAGGATGAAATCTACCTGTAAGCAAACAAACAAGCAAAAAGAAAGTTAAAGATTTTCATTCAAGCAGAGAGAGATCTACACTGGGGTGAAAGTAGGCCCGGAGGCTCCAGTACTTTGTACCAAGATCCAGTCTGATACTGAGGCTGTGGAGTTTTGGCAGGTAGTCATTTCTTGCCAAAATCTCTCAATGACAGTGACAAACAAAATACATTATGATGTTTCATGATGTTCAGTTTTTTTTTCCCCACAACACAGGCAGCAGGTCAAACAAGCTACTTCCATGGGTTGCTCTCTAACTCTAGCACAATAGGAGTGCAGGTGAGTATCTTTACTTCTAAATATATACAGTGCCTGGAAGTGTGCGTTTGATTTGCAACTTGTACGATTTTTCACTATAAAACCAAGACCAAAGTTATCATTTTAATGTGCATGTAAGAGACTTTTTATACATCACCATCTCTTCTTTCATTCATACATTTGAAAATTCAACTTGTAAACAGAAGTTCTGTCAGCATTCACAAATTATTATGTGGCACTTACTTACTTAATAAAATAGCATGCTGGACATGATGTTCTTACTACATCATGCAGGCGCTAAAAAATTGAATTTGTGTGTTCAGGGATGCTGTAGGAGAACAATGTGAAGCGATGAAGGTTCAAATAGTAGTACCGGCATGAACTTCAATTTACTTTCACCCCTGGATATACATGAATCTGCTTTACTGCTGAGTCATCCATCTGACCAACACACACATACGCGTCTATCAACTTTCATGTACCTGATTTGTCTTGGCATATTTCAGGATCTCATCTAGTGTGTTATAAGAGTCACTGCCACGGATAGCATCCTTCTCCAGGTAGCCGAGGTGAACATCTGTAGCGATCAGGATCTTGAAGGTATCCTCATCATCCCTAGAAAAATCAACACACAATACTGTCATTAAAAATGAGCTGTACGCTATTGTAAAAAAAAAAAAAGATTATTTTGACAAATATTACAGTTGTGATATGTTTCACAATTTGTGAGAATGATAATTTTTGCATCACAATTTAGCTTAAAAAAACATTAAAATCATGATGATGTGACAGTTGGCAGGGTCTGTACCAAGCAAACTTGTTTTCTTATATATAAGATTTGTAGGCCAGGACATCTTTGTAGCATTACAGTACATCATTATACTGTTGTTTTGTCAAACATTTTTCTTTCATCACAAATCATGGCAGTTTCTGCCATTTGAATATTGCACTTTGTCGTAATTGTTCAATCCTAATTAAAAATAAATACAGCTTGGTTATTCTAAACCTGGATAAAGCTAGATAAAGCTTAGAAATAATATCTCTATATTTTTAGGCTATGCCACAATATACAATATGCATCTCAACATACACATTTTCTCTAAAGTAAAATATCATAAATCCTCAATAGTTATGATCTAATTGAATATGATGCATTACTGTAGATTAAACTACCCCAGAGTTTGTAAAGTAGGACTGGGAGATCCGGACAAAATCAAATATTACTATATTTTTGACCAATTACAACAATATCAATATTGCAACAATACTGTGGGAAAGACAATGCTTTCACAATTTTTTAACACAATGAAATTTTTGTGAATTCATCATCGGTCATGTGGATGCCTGGAGGTTTAGAAAATTACATCACTTTAATATAATGCAGCCTTTAAAACCACAGAGACAACTCTTATGCCATATCACTTCATAACGATATCCAAAAGCTAAGGTGACGTATAGTTTCATATCACAATATCCATTTAATATCGACATAATGCCCAGCCCTACCTGTATTGTATGCTACCTGGATATAAACGTTATTTCCTATTAGCTGTAAGATTTCAGACACTCTGTTAATAGCCAGTCAGCACAATCACAATATATTTGTTTTTAAAGTTATCATGCAAACAGACTCACAACTTGCTCCTCTCCGAGGACATGATGATATGGGAAAATGACAGATCTATTTACACCTCACAGGTAGTCAGCAGAAGGTTTCCCTGCAAAAAAAAATAAAAAATAATAACTGAAGGATTTACTTTGTAATGGATGTCAGAAGTATCACAGGGGTTACTGATGCTACAACTGAAGTTACAAATGTTGATAACGTGTTTGAGGAGTAAGCAAATACAGCATATTCTAGTTGAGACAATAAATACAATGAATTTGAGTAAATAAGAAATGTCAAGGAAGCATTAATGTCCGGGTTTATAATAAAGAGTCATGTTAACAATACATTTTACGTTACAGTACGTTGTGTTAGCTTAATTGTGTGATAGCTAGTACAGCTACCTAACTATCACTTCGTATAACAGTAGCTAACTGTAACAAGTAACTGAATGGATTATAAATTAACGTTAGCTTTCACTTTTGCTGTAAAACACCGGAGTGCCAGTTATTCATTCGATAGCTAAAACGAACTTAAGCTTATGTTCACTAATCGGTTGCGTTGTGTCTAACTTATAATTTATATGTCTATTAAATGTTAAACAAATAGTATTTGATGTATAAGCTATAGGCTACAACGTGGAAAGACATTTCTTGCAACCCACCTCCTCCAGCATTGGTAAACTTTACGTAAAAATCCCGGCAAGTCTTGCAAACCCCCTCTCCGCCCCTCACCGATGGCTCAGAGTTATTGTAGTTTTATTCTGAAGCATCGCCGTTCTATACTGCGCAATCTCTGCGAAGGAAAAACTACATTTCCGGTAAGTACGCTGTGTGCGATTGTTTTACTTAAAGGGCGCACCCGTTGTCGTGCAGTTGCGTACATTTAACGGGAACGTGTATGCACGCAGCTCCTGGCGGACCAGGCTGGGATAAATATCATTCACATCCCTCAGAAACCCTGCTTTATGTGGCTTGTCAAGTGATGTTTTCTTTACACAACCTATTTTAGCACTGGCAGCTTTAGAAACGGCGCTAAGCTAACAAGCTATCTGCCATAATTAAAATGAGCTAGCTCTTAGCTTTACTTTAAACTAGCATTAGCATAGTTTGCATATTTTACTGTCTTTCAGCACAAGCGAGGCGAGGCTGGATTGGCTGTGTTTCAATGGAGATTCTGTCAAAAACACCCGCCGCTGATGCTACGCGCGAGAAGGTAGCTTTGCTAAATTTTGCCTAATTAAACTGAAAAAATTACGAATAAAAGCTATTCGTCACCGTTTATATTAGCCATAGACTTAGCTAGACTGTGCGGAAAGCTACATAGCAGCAGTTGCTACAACTCAGACCAGCTGATGTTGCAGACCCAAAAAGTATACTGAAGTTTGATTTTAATGTGTTTTATTTGACTTGATCAGGACAAACAATATAGGGCTGCAACTAATGATCATTTTCATTGTTGATTCATCTGTCACTTATTTTCTCAATTAACAGAAATGTCAGAAAATGTTTTTGTTTTTTTTTCTTTTTAAATGTCAATCACCGTTTCATAAAGCTCAAGATCATGTCCTCAGTAGTCTTGCCCACAACCCAAAGATATTCAGTTTATTGCCATAAAGGAGTAAAGAAACCAGAAAATATCTACATTTAAGGAGCTGGAATCAGAGAGAATTCTTTCGAATTGATTAAAAGATTATCAGAATATTTGGCAAGTAAGTTAATAATTGATTCATGATTGATTAATTGTTGCAGCTTTAGTACAATATCCCCAGATATTGTGGATGCTGTTCAACATTTAGCCCTGTAAAGTAGTCTTAATGTAAAAAGGTTTGTTTTATTTCGGTCTGTTCAACCTAATGTTTATAATTTTAAATGTTGTCTATTTTATGAGTAGAAAAAACAAATATTAATCTCTATATGCAACCTTGTGTTGTATAATGATAAATAACTGTATCTTGTGTGTTGCTTCTCTGCAGGAGCTCTTTCCACCAGCACCAGCCAGTGGAGTAGTATCTGACAGCCTGTCACTCCCATCTTATAGAGAGTATCCCGTTCACCGTCCTTTCATTAACACACTTGTGCATCGCACACATCAGTCACATCGCCCATCATCACCCAGCAAGGCGTTTCCAGAGACCAGCAGTGCAGGTAACTTTAATTTGTGCATCTGCATGTATGTGTGTGCTGTTTTGCAAAGTTTCCATTCAGGTATTGTGGTGTTTCCGAGCTCCATGGTTACGGCATGTGCAACGTGATGCCGCACTACTTGAATGTCTCGGCTGCAGTGACATCTATTCATTCTTTCACATTATCCCCTCTAAGTTCCTATCCAATCCTCCTTTTCTTCCATCCAGACTTAGAAATCATATCTTATTACACCATGATAGATAGATAGATACATACATACATACATAGATATCACTGTGATTATAATATCCTCATATTTGTGTATCTAATCTCACACACACAATCTATGTGTGTGTTTGCATGTGTGCGTAGCAATCTTATCTGCTTTGAGGAACCTCCAGGAGAAGATCAGGAGGTTGGAGTTGGAGAAAGGACATGCAGAGCTCAGTCTGCACACTATGGGGAGAGATGCATCACACACACACCTGCAGAGTGATAAAGTTACACAGAGACTCTTAAATGATCCGACAGACAACGAAAGAGAGAAAAGTGGTCAGTCCAACTGTAACCAAGGTGGGTGTACAAATGAGATCATTTTTGACGTGTTTTTTTTTCTCTTTATCTCTTCCTTGTATCTTATGGTGTCTCATTGTTCTTCTCTGCAGTGTTGATCACGCACCTGGCTGCTGCAGAGTCTCGCTGTGTGAAGTTGGAGCGACAGCTGGAGCACATGAGGAGGATGCTACGCAATGCCAAGGCAGACCAAACCAGCCTTGTCAAACAACAGGTTAGCCCAGTGTTCCTTAGTGTCAGAGTTGTGGTATTGACACTAGAGGGCGCCAGAGGAGTGGGGTTTTACTTCTGTCCCATCTCAAAAAATAAAAAAATAAAAAATACTCCTGTCCCGTCCAATTACCTGACAGAGTAAAAAATTCTTACAATGCAATGCATATATTTTATTATGCTTTTTGGCTCCATTGTTGGCATTTGACTTTTGGTGGCTACACCATGCATGCATCGTCAATCCACAGTCCACACACGTCATGCACTGTTCAGGTGGCTTCAGCCAACCAGCAACCAGCCCATAGAGCAGACAGGATAGACTAAAAAAGACAACAAAACAACTTGTCTTATGTTCAAAATAAAGAAAATATTTTTAAATGACATATATATGGGAACAGTATATCTATGCAAAAACTGAGCTATGATTCCTGTCCTGCCCACTTGTTGACTTTTTTTCCTGTCCCAGTCACAAGTTGAAGACTGAAAAGACTGGTGTCCCATGGCAGTTCCACAGGAATCCCACGACCCACTGGATTTAAAAAAACATTTAATAGATATTAAGATTTAAAAATACACAAAAAAATATGCTTGAATGTTTTTGAGTAAAGCCTCTAATGTGTGAGTGTTGTTCTCTACATTTTCAGGTTTCCATGGAGACAGCTAAATCAGCTGATCAACCACCTGACACAGTGTCTGAGCATGCCCAGTTAGAGAAGCTGGAGCGTCTGGAGCAGGAGTATCTTCGGCTGACACGCACACAAAACAACGCCGAGGTACACGCAAAGACACAGTGAAATGTTAGTCGTTAAAATTGTACACCAACCAAATGACATTCATTTGTCAAGCTTGCTAACAGCCCATTTCTGTGCAAGCAGATGTTTGAAGATTAAATACCTAAAAGCAAAAAGACAAACATTATCAGTTGTGTTCCCCAATCAGGGAGTCAGGACCACCAAATGGATTGCCAAGATACACCTTGAGGTGGTCATAAGTTAATAAGAAAACAAAATAAAACATATTTATTTGACACAAAATTATTATATATTTTAAACTTTTTTAAACCTTTATTTCTTTGCTTTTGGGTGAAATCCTGAATACTTGTAGCTCTTCAGGCTTCAATTTTAGAGTCACTCTTTGGTTAAACTGCTCACAACTTACATCCACATGAAAGCTGTAAACCTGTGGCAAGGGGTCACAGACCAAATCCTGTAGGTTTAAAACCTCTGATCTAAGGCTGGTTCCTCAGATACATTCAGAAGTTACAAACAAGGGTATGGTCTTACTTAGCTGTCAAAAGCTAATATATATTTTAATCTCAAATTGGCAGGAACAAGAAGAATAAGAAAAACCTTGAATTCTGTTATTATTATTACCACCACAATAATGATAATTGTGTGTGTCTGAATATGTCAGATGAAGATTCGACAGCTGGAGATGAAGCTACTGGAGGAGGAGCACCAGAGAAAGCTGGTCCAGGATAAGGCCAAACAGGTGACAAGATTTTAATTTGAATTTCTCTTTTGCTTGGAAATGAAAGGAAGCTTAGTCTATTGTTTTACATACTGAAGGTTTTAAGCAAAATGTAAATTATGAAAATTTCATGCACATACTTAACTATCATTTTATGTGTTTTGGGTTTTTTTGTGTGTTCTTCAGCTACAGACAGGCTTGGAGGCCAACAGGATACTGCTGCGTTCAGTGTCACCTTGCCTGTCCACCAGACAGTCCAAAGAGAGAAAGTCCAATTCAAAGGTACAGACCTTCACAGGGACGGTCTAAGGTTTTACTTCTGTTTGAGGACACTGACAATGTTTCTTTCCCTCTTTAAAAGTAGATGTTTTGAACCAAGACAGCCAACACAGTCAAGACAGCTGCAGTCAATGTTCTCTCCTTTTGCTTCTCAGAAAGGCATCCAACTTTCGATAAGAATAGCTTTCTCTTCTCTGCTTGGTGTCACTGTGAAATATTTTTTTAGGACTCCTAAGTTTGCATTATCCTGTGGATTTCACTCTTGTTTACGTTCATATTTTCCAGAAATTGTCACCACAACAGTCGTCTTACACAGAGCCACACTACAGACTGAGCCTCAGAGATGTACCTTTTGTTGCTGGAACGGTAGTACGGACATGCATATATTTGTGATTTTAACATTGAAATAAAGTGCTGCAGTCCTCTTACACTGGCTCTCTCTTTGACTCTCTTTCTCTTCTCCTGCATGACTCTTAGTCAGTAGGCTGCAGCCACTCAGTCCGAGCAAATGTCCAGTCAGTATTATCTCTGCTGAAGCGACACCAGCCACACCTCTGCAACAGCCGTGTGCTCTCTAACAACGCAAATGGCTATGAGACGGGTAGTCCCAGGCATTCAGACTCTTCCTCTTCTTCCTCCTCTGTTAGTGGGGAAGAGCTATCAGAGCTGCTGCAAGCACTACAAGAGGAGCTGCGACTCATGAGTGTGTGAGTGTGACCACATCTGAGCTCTATAGGGAGTAAATTTCTTAGAATACTGTTAAAGGTATAGTTCAGATTATTTGTGGGGTTGTATGAGGTATTTATTGATAATCAGTGTATTATCTACAGTAAATGCCGGTCAGCACACCCCTTGTTTAGAGAAGCAGAGAGGAGCAGCAGCACGGATGCTAAGCAATGAACTGCTGCGGACAGGGTCAGCAACAAAAGTTAATTTAGCCATTTAAAAAAGGTCCAGCAAAAATATTCAGCATCAGTTTATGTGTACGCTCTATTTAGAATATTTTCATTGATTTACCTGCCATCAGACAGCTTTTTATGATGAGGAAACCACTGTTATGTAAAGGAAACCTTGCTTTCTCCCAACCAAACTCCACAAGCGAAATTAGTAATTTTACCTTGCAGAATACAGGAGTTGCTGGTCTACTGCTGCCTCAGTCAGTCTTAGTTTGAGTGTCTTTGTGTGACTTTGATGAATCCAAACTATCCTTTTAAAACACAGAAGTTACACAATAACTCAAACAAACTTTGAGACTGAGTCAGTGGTAGACTGGCAACTCCTGTGTTCAATTACTGATTTCATCTACTCAGTTCGGTTGGTTCGTGGAGAGCGACGTTTGGCTTATATAACTGCTGATTGCCATTAAAAAAAGGCTGTTTGATGGCAAAACAAGGCAGTGAAAATATTCTAAATATAGTGTACACCTAAACTGGTAATGATTTTTTTCAGATGGACCTTTTTTAAGTGGCCAAAATATGTCTTGTGCCTGATCCTGTCCAAGGCAGTTCATTGTTTAGCTTCCATACTGGTGCCTCTCTCTGCTTGTCCTAAGTAGATGCATGTTGACTGGCATCGACTGTAGTAATAGCACTGACGATAAGTGCCTCATACAACCCTTTAAACTTTGTCTGTGTGTTTGCAGGGAGCAGGACGAGCTGATGAGGCAGGTGGAGGCCAGTGTTTCTGAACAGGAAAGAAAAGAACTTCAGAGGGAGCAGGAGAGGCTGCTGCTGAAGATGGAGAGGAAAGGAGAGCAGATCAGTAAGCTCTACAAACACAAAACACAGGTAGGTTCTCACAGCAAATAAAAAAATCAGTTCACACAAAACCACACTGCTAGAGCCTTTAGCGTTTCTTGTCTCTCCTCCTCAGATAAAGAAGCTAAAAAAGGAGGCTAATAATTCCAGACCCAGCAGTAGGAATGAGGTGAGAGTGACCACTACAGTGTCCACTAGAGGTCGCTCTGCTGCAGCAGTCAGAGTTCGACCAGGAGAGAGAAGCAAGAAGAACCTGAGGCTGCTCAGGGACATGAAGGCTCTGCAGACCTCATTACGGACTTGAAGCCCACCAGGACACAAACACTGCACATTAGATTCATCTTACTGGTGCTATCTACCTACCCACAGCCATTATTTCACCGTCAGCACAACCACTGACTGATCAAATATGGCAGATGAGCCTACTTAAAACAATATATTTGTTGACATATGACCTTTGATCCCTTGAGAAAAATACATTTATTTATTTTCTGTATTATGAACGCTGAAACACATCTAAAAAGACTTTGTTTTAAACTGGACCTAAGTTGTCTTTACCAGGCCAGTCAGAGTACATTTTATCAAAATACTTTATTGTCTGATTATTTATCATGGTCTCAAATGACTGTTTATAATGATTTAAAGAGAGAGGGCTTCAAATGATAATTGACTTATATTTAGAAACATTTAAGAATTTTTTTTGTTCATGGAGCAGTTTGGCTTGAACGTCATCATTTTCTTAATTTGAAGTCTTTTACCAGCAGAGGGCATGAAAGTTTATAATCAGAGCTCAGCTATCTGTGTAATTGAAGACCCAGAGAGTGCTAGAAAAGGTACTTTCATTTTTTTTTATTTCACTTTAGTCTTTCATGTAGTTCTTTTAGGCATGGAAACATGTTTTACAGTGATGGACAACTAAACAAAAAAGTAAATCTCTTTTTAGGAGACCAAACACTCATGGTGCTGCTAAACATTCCCATAGTTGCATATAGTTATAGATTTTCAAATTTAGAAGAAAATATTCATAAATAAGTAGATGCAGCAGCCATTGGTATTGTAAAGAAACAATACGTAGTAGTTTGATACATATTTCTGATTAGCCCAATGATGTGCTGAAGGACCTAAAACAAAATATACTGTGCTCTGTTTAGTTACAGTGACTGAATCCCCTTGGTTGTTGTGTTACATTGCTCACTCAATTTGTGTGTATGTGCACACGTGTTGTGGACTACGATCAGAATGTCTGTAATTATTTCTACAAATATATGTTGGTGGATTTTGATATTTTTTGACAATCATGGGTGATCTATTTTTGCGTGACGACATATTTCTCTGAGAAATAAATTATTTATGTTTACATATGACGACAGTACTGTTTTCTTTATTTAGGGGTCCAAACAGCGTTACTCGCTGCAGACTTGATAGTTTTTGATCTGATTATTTTATTTTTCTTCAAATTTATTAAGAAAATTCACCAAAATTGACAGGTGGGTTGCAAATTTCACCCACTACTCAGGCAGTAAAAAGGACACTCATTGACCACAAGGTGGCGCTGTAACGGTCAAGTTTTCACAATTATCTTGAAAAGGCTTGGCCTAGACTCCTAATTGTTTCACTATTTTAATCGTTCGATTCATCTGTATCTTTTTCCCCCATTAGTCTTCTGCTTTAAAAGTGTCACCTTTTTGACTTTTACTCAGTTTTATCAAAATCCTGTTTTTGCAAACTCCTCCCAGACTGTTGGGCCAATCATCCTGAAAATAAGTCAGCATCATCTACAAACTTTGCTGAAAGTTTTTTTTTTAGACCAAAATCAACACAGCTATTCTGTAGATGGTGGATATCAAGTGTTTCAAATTGTGTTCAGATCGGTCAAACGGCGAAACCGCAGTTATTTTTACTATCATGCTGTGATTTTGTGTGCACGACATTTTCTTTTTTGCCCAGTGTTTGAGGAAATATCACCGGGATATTTGGCAAAACGCTCAATGTGGCGTAATCTGTAAATCACCTCTGGTGATGAGCCAGATATTCGTAATCTGCTTGCGGCTGTATTTAATCTTTGTTTTGGTGAAATATGTTTCGCCTTATGCTTATTGACAAGCAACCTTGACGCAGTCCTTGGTTGTATGTGTGAGGAGTGATCCAGTGTGTCTCTGTACCTGCAACCCTGCTGTGTTGTGACTGAGCTGCTCCTCTTTGACAGACTGGTCTTATCTGTCTTTGATGCTGGTTCTCTTGACGTCAGTAGAAATCAGACCAGAATAAGATCATAACGACCTGAAAACAAATTATCTGCAACTGTTTTATCACAATCTTATCAATTTTAGGCTGAAGCTGTGTGCCCTCAAGCTAACTGTAATTACTCAATCAGTTTATTTTTTTTTTATCGATTCCTGCAATTTGTAAGTATCGTTTAGCCTTTAATAGATGTTTAACAATTGTCCCACAAACTGTAGCTCGTAGAAAAGCAGGATGTATTTAAGTCTAGTCAGTGTCTGCAACAATAACAAAGTTTTACTTACCTAATTAGGATGTGAAATACTCGTGTCTCCAGTCCAGGACTGATTTCAGCACCAGGCTGGACGGAACAGCTCCTTGTCTCTGTAGGACACAGCTGTCAGTGTCCGTACAGCTGCGGCTACAGTCCGTGGGGACATCATCATCATCATCGTCGTCAGGGTTTAAGGTTGGACTGGCTGCGGACAGAGCGATGTGACGAGGACACTCTGAAGGAAAAAGTGACCGGTGGACAAACTCGGCTGAAAACCTGTCAAAGATATGGTATGCTGCTTTGTTTTTTGCCTAAATTGGACCTTTACGGAGACCTGTTTTACCATAATGTATTTGTCCTCGACAGTATGGATTTATCAACACCTGTTTGAAGTCGCTGGTAGTTGAAAAGTTTGGCGAGGAGACGTGGGTCAAACTCAGGTAAAAGAGCATTTTTCTATTTACCGTATTTACAGATTGATTTCAAAGCTTACTTAATCCCACCGACTGAGGTATCCGCAGACCCCAGAGGTACAGTTTTTGTCATATCTCACAGGAGATTTATTCTATCAATCCATTTTTTCATGATTTTCTCGGTAATTTGCTCTTAATGCCCTTAGATCATTATTTTCTGATTCATTTTTAACGAGTGAGTTTTATGTATTTCGTTCTTTTTCTTACAGTATGTTTATGCAGTGTTAACAGATGAAACGGTTTCAGAGAATAGACGTATAAGCAGCTATTGAATTATTATTATTATTGCACAGTATTAAACAGTTGAATTATTGCACAAATAACATAGTTAGGTCAGTATAGCACGAATGGAGACATAAATGAAATATAAATAATTAATTTTTCGAGGAGTTGAACATAAAAATGACTATTAAATAAATTCTTACTTAAAATAAATATTAACTCAGTGTCAGACACTCAGAGGGATGACTATTTATTTATTTATTTATTTGTCATTTGAGTTCATGTTGATGCAGCAGACACAGATATCCTCATGTGCTCTGTCTATTTTTGTTTTACACATATATGCAAATTAACTTTCCTAAAATTAAATAATAATAATAATTCCTTTTTTGCTTCAAATGACATTACCTGCATAACTAATAATATTATAATAAGACAGAAATAAGCTTATGCAATGATGTTTGGGGTTCTTGGGGACCGCAGTCAGTAGTCCCTGTATGTTATGTTGGCAGGAACTGGGTATTTTAAACTCAATATTTCTTCTTCAATTTTCATCCTTTATCTTTATCATTACCACAAAAACAATAAATCTACTCTCTTCCCTACATCATCACCATCCTACAGGGATGCAGCTGGGGTCCAGGATACCTTCCTCACATATGAGGTCTATCAAGATGAAATCACCATGCAGTTAGTCTCAAAAGCCTGCAAGCTTCTAGGTAAATTAATTATCATGTGTGTCCATGTTTAAGACATATTGGTGCAGTTTTAAATGAAAAACCAAAATCAAAATAATGTTCTTGTCATACATTATCCTTCTTTGGCAGGAGTGAAGCCAGAGGTTGTCTTGAGGCAGTTTGGAGAATATTTCTTTGAGTTTTGCAAACGCTCAGGCTATGATCACATGCTGCGGACTCTAGGCGGAAATTTATTTGAATTCACAGAGAATTTGGATGCACTTCACAGCTACCTCGCTCTCTCCTACAAGGTGCCTGCTCTCATGACAATTCTGTATGTTCTTTTGTTATCTTGTTTTCCTATTTCATAGAGAAAACTGTGATTTATAATTCATTGTTCTTGATTCCTGCAGGAAATGAATGCACCATCATTTCGGGTGGAGAGAAACCCTGATGGCACCATGCTTCTCCATTATTATTCAGACCGCAGAGGACTCTGTCACATTGTTCCTGGTAATTAAAGGCACTTCATCTAGAATAAACGCCAGTTTTATCTATGACCTTTTGTATTATTCTCATAATTTTAGCACTTTTATATTGGCTTGCTGATTAATTAAATTGACTTAAGTGACATCCCTCTGCTTTACAGGTATTATTGGTGCTGTTGCTAGAGATTTTTTCAGCAGTGAGATAACGATGGAGATCGTCAGCCAGCTGGAGGAGCAGGAGAGAACTGGGAAGAAGGAGCATGTGGTTTTCCTGGTGACTCAGTGGCCGGCTGCTGCTGCTCGGTCGAGTAAAACCGGGCCTTTTCCAAGAACCCAATCCCTCCAGCCTTTGGCTAACCGACGTAATGCCATGATCTGGATTGAAGAGGTTACCTACGTATGAACTATATAGGCCATTAACAGTTAACATGACATTACTGATTACAGTCAAACTCCAGGTCTGTCCTCTCTGTGTCCTCAGCCTCTTCATCAAAAGAGATCCAGTCTCAGTTTGTCTATGCACAAGAGTCACTGGGAGACCATTAGGGGACTGGTTCACCTTGGGAAAGGTGCAGTACGCACACCCATAATTATACAAACTTTGAAACAACAGTTTGAGTCAGAGACATCAGTGATGTAAAGTAACAAAGTACTTTTACTCAAGTACTGTACAATTTTGATGTTCTTGAGCTTCTACTCCACTGCAAATCAGAGGGAAATGCTGTACTTTGCACTCTACTACATTTATATGACAGCTGTAATTACAACTTACTTTTCAAATGAAGACTGTTCACCTTTAAATGCTTTGGATGGTTTCACTTAAAATCTGTTAAAATCCCAGAGATCAAATCATCCAATATTTCACTAAAAAATTAAATACTAGAAAAAAGCTAATAGCTAACTAGCTCCACTGAGCACTACCAGTGCTGTTTCATCAATCTTTACTTGTACATATTTAGATATCGTGGTATTGGTACTGTTACTCATGTAAAAGATCTGAGTAGCTGCACATGTGCAGGCACCTGTACATGTACAAACTGTGTCACCCTTTGTCTCGCCTCACAGGCAAACTGTTGAGGGGTTTTCAGCCGGTGTACCCTACAACCCTCAACATTGACCTGAAGACTTTCTGCCATGCTTTCCCATTCCACATCGTCTTTGATGAGCAGGTGCAGTATATTTTACAGTATATTAGAAGGGCATTTTGAACTCTGATATATGAAATCTGCCATTCACAAGTTAAGTCAAGTCAAGTCAATTTTAATTATATAGTGCCAATTCACAACAAAGTTGTCTCAAGACACTTTACATATAGAGTAGGTCTAGACCACACTCTACTGGATCATATTAAATTCGATGGTGATCCTGGTGGTGTCTGAGGCAGTTGGTGGTACACCAGGCAGGGGTGAACCTCCAGAGGATTGTCCCTGGGCTCCAGACGATGAGCATCCACCTGGACCTTTACTTCACCATTGTGCATCCTGAAGTCACCTTCACCATCTCCAGCATCAGGAAGTTCATCAACAGCCACTTTGTCCTGCAAACACGCAGGGACATGATGCCTGAAGGGTGGAAGAACAGGCCCATGCTGCAACTCAGAGGTAGAGGACAAAAGAAAAAGAAATCTGGAACTATACTTTGCATACTATAAGCCAATGAAAGAAGAATTTATGTTGTCTCCACGCAGGTCAGATGATCTGGATGCCGTCTCTAGACTGTATGCTCTACCAAGCTTCTCCTCTGCTGAGAAGCCTTCAGGAGCTGGAGGAGAGAGACATGCACATTTCTGACATCGCACCCCATGATGTCACCCGTGACCTCATCCTGCTCAATCAGCAGCGACTGGCTGAAATTGAGCTGTCCAATCAGTTGGAGAAGAAGAAAGAGGAGCTCCGCCTCCTGTCTCAGCACCTGGAAGAGGAGCGGAGGAAGACAGAGAACTTGCTGTACGCCATGCTGCCCAAACACGTAGCCAACCAACTGAAGGAGGGCAAGACCGTAGAAGCAGGTCCATAGAAGGAAAATGCCATTAATATTGAATAATCAGGTTTGTGTGCATGATTGTGTCTCTGCAGTGTGTGTTTGTATATCCTATAGGAGAATTTAAAGAGTGCACCATCCTGTTCAGTGACGTGGTGACCTTCACTAACATTTGCTCCCTCTGTGAGCCCATCCAAATTGTCCTCATGCTGAACTCCATGTACCTCCGATTCGACCGTCTCACAACTGTGCACAATGTTTATAAGGTACACACAACAGATTGAACTTCTTTGACACAGATTTTTGTCGTCATACTTTTTGAGTCATTGATATTGTCTGTTTTTATTTGGTGTTTCCCAGGTTGAGACCATCGGGGACGCCTACATGGTGGTAGGTGGGGTGCCCATTCCAGTCTCCAGCCATGCTGAGAGGGTGGCCAACTTTGCCCTGGGTATGATCTTGGCTGCCAGAGAGGTTATTAACCCTGTGACAGGAGGACCCATTCAGGTGCAACAATGTTTGTACAGCATTTCTCAAATACACAGTGGTGGAAAGTAAATAAGTGCAATTACTCATGTTACTAAAATACAAAGTTTAGGTACTTCTGCTTGAGTATTTCAATTTTATCATCCTTTATAGTTATACTCTACCATATTTCAGAGGTGAATTTGTACTTTTTACTCTAACAAATATTTGATAAATACTGTAAAGTATGGATTGGATTTAGCACCTCATGTAGAACAGATATTAGGTAAAAGAGTTGTATTGCAGCCCAACTGGTTGTCTGCTACACACAGACTCTACCTGCTGACTTTTTATTTAAATAAAAAGAAAATATCAAAAAATAAACTACCCATCACCATATTAGTTTTTTGTTTTTTTTACAAATTAGACCTGCCTGGACCAACTACAATATCAAAATGATGCTTAAATATTAATAAGTCAATAATAATGAGCCAGTGATCCAATTATTTAAAAAAATCCAATAAAAGTCATCAAGGGATCATTCTGCACAATGAGTGCATTCTTTTTTTATACTTAAAGTACACTTACTGCTCATACTGTACTTCTGTGTTTTTACTTGAATACTGAAGTATTTTTGTAGCATGGCATTGCTACACTCAGGTAAAGCTATAAAAATTCTGTATTAAAATATCTTTAAAAAAACATTAAACCTATGTTGTATATTTTGTTGAGTCGCATACTTACATTATCCCAACTGTTTCCAACATTGGGTAAACCCAGAGAAATCTATAATTTATTCAAGAAAACATTGTGTTTATAACTTCCAGGAAAACACAGGATATGTTCTATACATCATAGTGTGAAGAAGGAGGAAGGCACACATGACTAAACATAACGTGAATAAAACTGTAATACTACCAACGATCGTCCATGAATATGATTTCTGCCTGAGACACGTCAGATTTTTTTCAGGCTGCTTCACAACGTCATCAAACTGCATCTTTTGTTGTTGTTTGTTTCAATGTGTGAGACACCCACAGCAGCAGAACCTACATATTGTGTGTTTAAGTAGATTATTTTAACACATCCTCCACTGCTTTAAATGCTTGTGTGTTAAGGCTTTTATACATTAAACATGATTTCTCTCCTGTCAGAACACAGCGTCTGTTATATGACTCATTATATGTCTGTAGATCCGAGTGGGTCTCCACAGTGGTCCTGTCCTGGCAGGTGTAGTTGGGGAGAAGATGCCTCGCTACTGTCTGTTTGGAGACACAGTCAACACTGCATCTCGCATGGAGAGTCACGGCCTCCCCGACAAGATCCATCTGAGCCCAACCATTTACCAGTGAGGACGCACACACTCATGCAGGAAAACACTTGCATTCATACACAATTTGACGTTTGTCCTCTGTCTGATTTCCACATCGTCTTGTCCTCTGCCCATGTTTCCCAGGGCTTTGAAGAATAAAAGCTTTGTTATCCAGAGGCGAGGGGAGATTGAGGTGAAGGGGAAAGGCAGAATGACCACTTACTTTCTTGAGAGGAACACAGGAGTCTGTGAGAGGCAGATTATGGGACTCTCAGACCTGGAGACTGGTGCCGGACATCAGGACAACCAGATGAGCCATCAGCCAGGTCTCCACAGACCAGGTCTGTTTGCTGCCTTGTGATTTACTCTGCATCCTTTAAATTGGGGAACAAGGACTTTTAATTGTCAATTGTTTAGTTTTTAAATGTCCTGCAGTCTCTGTCAGCTATACATCAATCTCTTCCCCTCTCTCACTCACTTTCTTCCTCTGCTATAGCTTTTCAGAAGCAGTGTATGGATGACCTTTGCTTGATCCCAATGAATTATGGAGACAGCCTGACTGAACCCCCGCCATCCTCACATATGTGTGAACCCCAGACCCTCCCAGCCATCAAGCCTCGGGACTCGGAGAGTTACGGAAGCCTGCACACTGATGATCAATCAGACGAGGGAGACCAGTTAAAGGATACAGATGATTTTGGCCAAACAGAAGTGAAATTCACAGAAAAACAAATGGACAACTTAGAGAGTGACAGCCATGTGGGCACGGAGGAACAACACATGATTTCTGGTGCTGTGAAAACAAACAAACAAAACAAACACACCCAAACCAGGTTCTGTGTGGTGCTGTGAACCGGTAATTACCTGCTGAATGGCCGATTGACCATAAAAGACTCATCAGACAAGATGCAGCATATTTAACATGCACCATTGCTGGTTAACAAAACAGCTTTTTTGTGTATCATGTTCACTGTTTGTTACATCAGCTAGCTAGATTCTCTGTATTGTCTGTTTCCTTTGAGTAAATGTGTGATACTTTGAATTTAGCAGATCAAATATTAGGCCTACATTAAAGTTTAAGATGAAAGTGCATGCTTTCATTGTAGCTCATGTATCTGTCACTGAATAATAAATGCATTTGCTCTGTCAGTGATTGACTCCCAATAAATCTTATACGCACAGAGGATAAAAATATTCAGTTACTTTACTCACTTTGCTTTTGTTTTCATACATGCTCAACCTTGTTTGTTTGGTGCATTTAAACGAACAAAATCTACAGCAGGCCTGTTCAGTTTCTTTTTTTTTTTTTTTTTTTTTAAAGTAACGCCAAGGGACCAGGCATTTACATTTCCTATGTCTAAACTGTAAAGTTAGGAATTTAAATGTGTAAAACAATACAACTATTTATTTTTTCTCCACTTTGATAGTTTTCACAATTTGAAAAGAAACATTATGTACAAACTACAGAAAAAAATCATGCATCTTTGTAATCTTGAGATTAGAAGTAGCTCATTGTTTTAAGAACTCAATGGTGTATTTAGAATATTTTTTCACTCAGTTTGACACCTAAATTCCCTCTACTTGAACAGCCGGAGTTAAAAAAAAAAAATTTAAATAATAAAGTGTCCCTGCTAATAAACAATCTAAACACCAATAAACATTTTTTTCAAATTTGTAAAAGGGATGGATTTTAAAGAGATATTTCATCCCAAAATGAAAATTCAGTCATTATCTACTGATCCTCATGCTGATTGAAGTCGAGTTTTTTTTTTTTTTAGTCCACAAAACACTGCTGGACTTTCACAGGAAAACAGCTTTGCAGAATTTCCCAAACAATTTTAGAGAATGGTGACCAGTTTTCAAACATAAAAGAAAAAAAACAAATAAACATAAAATATCTCCACACTGCTGGTCTGGTGTCTCCTAAAGCCCTTAAAGGGTTGGATTTGGCCCACAGGCCCCCTGATCTACAGTATATCCAACTAGAGGTATATTGCACTCAGAGTAAAAAAGTTTGAAGTTCATTTGTTGTATCATTATTTTGTAATGCAGAAGAGTAACAACAAACATTTGGCTGATGTCTCTCTCAATGTGCAGGCTCCTGGGTTTCAGCTAATGCCAAAACATTAAACATTATTATTACATTATTTTGTGAACTTTAAAAGATCACTTTTTACTACTGTGACCCACTTGACCTGTAGCTGAATTGTCAAAACACAAAATGCAGCCTAATATCTAATCTTATAAATGTGTAAATGTGTTATATTTCTGCATTATTTAACCCACATTGTGGATAGGAGCAGTAGGAGATTTGACGGGGAATGAGAGGGGATGCCATCCTCCTTGTTAGCCTGTCATCTCCCCTCCCCATCTCAGTAAGAGTGCAGGAGCAGAGGCGTTCGTGATCCTTTACGTAACTGAGGTTTGTGCAAGTTAACGTCTACGGCCCTGACCATGGCTCTGCAATATCAGTGGACTAACTGTGCTGTGTATTGATTAATTATTGGTGCTGTCCATGGCACTGAAGTAGCAGATTTGTAATTGGGCCTTTTTCTTTCTGTGTCGCATTTCTGTCAGTTTGGTCTTGGATCTATAACATTCTCAAAACTATACTCTAAATACTGGAGGGAGTGGAGCAGTCAATGTGAAAATAACCTGCACCGACCACATCACATTAACTTGCTACAGTTACATAATTCAAGATAAAGTTTATTAAAAAAAAATCAAAGCGGTGAGGTTTAAAAAATATGCATTATTAAAGCCATCCCTCCTGTTAAAACTAAAAAAATCACCCACTGGATAAGAGTGAAATATAATGTGATTTTTAAAATGTGTCAGAACAATTCATAACACTGCATATATCACAGGTAAGAGATTACATTACTTTGCTTTACTTTAATTTTCACATTATTTTACCAAACACTGGTATATTTATAAGGAGACTTCTATACATGAAAGCAGACTACAGTGCATGATTCAGACTAAAAAAATACACTCTTTAGGAACACTGTCACATGTTTAGACACACACGTGGCATCTTGACAGCCCATTTAAGTTTACATTGTGAAAAGAAACAAAGATGAATAAATAATGAGCGTGATGTTGCTCACGAGGCCTGAGTCAGCGATCACGACTGTCCGTTAAAGACCTGTCACCTGCGGTTGTTTGTCTCACTCCAAAAACGACACCCCAGGTTGGGAGAGCAGTCCAGACACCCGATCCTCGCTGCAGAGGGCCCCGTGTCTCATCACCGTTGACCGGGCCTGGATCGCCATGGCCGGATGAAAAGCACACCTGTAACCAGAGTCCTCTGTTTGTGTGGTCAGGTGTGATAAAATCGGTCTGCTGGCTCACGCAGTAAGAGCCCAATCTACACTGACCTAAATAAAGAGGCTAACCTGTTTTGAAGCCACAGGGGCTCAGTTCGTGTGTGCATTTTGTCTCATGGCCACAGCCAAAGTCTTTAAAAAATGTTCAACTTCCTCTCTCAAGACTCTGTCTCAGTTATGGAAGCCAGCTCGGTGACTTTGGGCTCCTCCTGGTGCTTGGTCAGTACCGGCCGGTTGGTGTAAATATCATCCACAGGTAGGAGGAAGGTGACAGTTTTTACCTTGGCCCTAAAAGGTCAAAGAGATCAGTTAAAAGAGTTACATGGCAACAAAGCTGTAACTTATGAAAAGATCTAGCATAGTGAGAGAAAACATAATTTAAAATATACTAAGGCTGGGTCACACCAAAAAGGAGTCATTTTAAACCCATTAAATTATGGTTTAACTGTGAATTATGTTGGTGGCCAGGTAGCTCAGTAATGAGCAGCTGTGGGTTTGACTCCTGCCTAAGTAACTTTTTAGCCTGCTATAAACAATATAATGTTTAGTTAACTTTTTTGGTAGCTAGCAAACATATAACTTTTTAATTACTTAACAGTGTACAGTGTCTATTTACACTTACTAAATCCTGAGAGCTCTTGATTTATTATTTAATTATTTATTTTTATTTAATCAAGTAAACAAGCATCTCCATACTGATTAAACTCAAAATGTAATGTTATTTTTAACTAAAAATTTGATTTCGGTTTACCTTTACTGAGATTATTTTTGAATTGTGCAACAGAGCTCTGCTTAATTCTAAATCTGGATTTACTCATTTTTCTCATTTTAAATGAGAGATGCAAGAGCTGAGATGCTGAGATGCAATTAATCTTTTTGGTGCAACCTGGTCTAAAACTAACTGTCAAACAAACTTTATTCAAGAATGCTTTAAACCCACATTTCTGAGATTAAAAGTACATGACATGCCTGTCTGTACCTGTTTTTGTGTACATATTCCTGCAGGGAGTGCCTGTTGGTAACTTTCCCCACTTCTCCTCTGGCTGAGTTACCAAAGATGCCGTTCCCATGCTGGATTCCATCTTGCAGTCTTCCCCATCCAGAGTCACTCCGCTGTGCTCTTCCCTCTCTCATGGTCACCCCAGACAGGTTGGAGCTTATGGAGTACCTTCGGACAGTCATGACAGTGTTCTCTGTGAAATAACGTGAACATTGTGCATTGGGATGGATTCATTCCCACAGTGCAGAGAAAGATATGATAAGACAACATAAAAAGGAAATTAGGCTCAAATTTTGTGTTGTTCCAATGCAGATACTAATATTGAAAATTCTCTGATACACTCTAACATGTTTAATCAGGGATCAGTGAGTATGTGTATATCCACTGATATAAAGTCAAGTAATTTTTAAAGGCAGATACCATCATCATCCAGGTGTCAGTAGCTAACAATGTCATTTGCACCCAGGTGTAAATAGCCACATTGGCTATTTCACCTGGGTGTGTGTAACCTGACATGGCAGAGACAAGCACCCAGGCATCCGTAGCCAAAAATGCTATTTGCACCCAGGGTTAATGGAATGGAATAGACAAACCTTGATCATTTCCTAAACCTTACCAAGTAGTTAGCTCATTTAGGGGGCTGGGTGTAAACACCTGAATAGATGCCGTGTAACTATTTTCACTCAGGTGCAAATAGACAATAGACATACAACAATGACAGCAATCTTATCCATACATGGTTCGTAATATACAGCTGTTTAAAAAACAATAATATTTTGTTCATATCAAAGGTATAGAAAAACAAAGTATCGGATCAGTATTGGGAAAGAAAAAAATATCACAAACCTAATTTTATCTAATAACTTTCCAATAATCTTAAAGTTGGTCAAAATTTGTCCTTTCATGCTTTTTTGTGTGAATGAGCCAGTGTTTTTGGAATTGAAGTAAAATCTGGATGTGTTGGTTCTTGCTCCTCAGAGACCACTGGTTTAATTAAAGTGTGGTGGTAAACTGTTGGAGTGCTCAAGGTTTGAACCTTGTTGTGGAAAATGAAAAAGAAAAAAAGAGTTGGATCAAAGGTAAATATTGCATTTTTATTTAACTTTACAACCATGTGCTAGGGTATAGGGATGTGTTATAACAACTGATATCGATTGTATTATTTTGATAATAAAACTGTACAAACAAGGAAAAATAAACTACTAGTTTAAAGTCAACCACCTGTGTAGTTAGAGGCCTTTTCTCTCACCTTTGTACTGTCCCTCCAGGACTGGCGCAGACGCATTCCTCCTCAGGTTCACATAGGGGTTTTCCTCCACTCCTGCTCGCTGCTCTGCTGCTGTAGACACCGGGCCGCTTTGCCCTGATCCGGCCCCAAATGCCCGCTGACCGCAGTCTCCCCGCAGCTCTCGGTTCTCCGCCTCCAGCTTCTTGATTTCATCGCGCATCTCCATGATGACCTGCGCCAGGCTGCGGGTGCTCTCCATGGTGCTGCTGCTGCGCTGCCAGTACCACGGCTTCCCAAACACCGGCGGGGAGTCGTGCAGGAGGAGCTCACCGTGCTGCTGAGGCTTTAACATGCTGAAGTCCTCCTGCCGAGTTCCTCTCTCTGTTGTGTGTGACTCAATCTCAGTCCAGATCTTGTTCTGGGGGAGATTATGTCGCCTTTCACCACTTATACAGCTGAAAGGGCTCCGGTGATCAGCCAGCAGCACACAATGGATGTTTTATTAATCAGCAGCCGGCGTCCAGTTTCAGGAAAACTAAGCAGGGGTCGGAAATGAAATGTGCACTGCACAGGAGACCTACTGAACTCGCAGGATCACTGAAATAGCAAGAGTTTTTGACATCTTTTTGGACCTGCAGCATGTGTAGCAACTTTATGTTTTAGCTCATCAAAATATGAGAAGATCAGATTTGTTTTGGCACCTCTCTCTTCCTCTTGTAATGCTCTTGTCTCTGCTGGGATTACAATATCCTCCCACTAAAATATTAATTACATCTGTCAGCAAGATAAATCTTGGGAGGAAACTGAGAAAAGGTGTGCTTTCTGATTGTGACGCAGAACATCATTTATAGAAGACAGATCATTTAAAAAGTAAATCTAACTGAGTAATTGTACCAGAATTGACCCGATGCACAGTGATTTCATTTAGCTCATCCAGTTTAGTTTAGTTGAGTTCAGTTTAATTTTTTTTTTTTCATTTTAATGTATATTTTCCTATTTCAGTTTTACAAAAACAGATAGTACATTCTAGCACAAACTGCTTATATTACCAGCCCCTTTTTAAATAATAATACAGCATAATTATTGGATAATTATGGATGGCCCTTTTCCTTTCACTGATAACATAAAATTCAGCACACACTTAATACACACTTAAACACAGTGACATACAACATTTTATGTGTTTCATTGTTCAGCATCATTCAGAATGGAAGGAAAAAGAAGAATTTCATTGAAGAGGGAAACTTGTTTTTAACTGTGCATATGACAATAAACGCTTTGACTTTGATTTGACCTTCAAGTCAATGACAGTCATGTTAACATAAATTATTCAGTAAGTTCATAATGTCCCATTATATTTTTTAGGCTGTATATATATCTTTTAAATTGAATAATATTTGAGCACCATTTTAAATAATTTGTCCAGAGAATTCCACAGCTTCACTCTATACTGATCTGCTTTAATGTAGTACATTCATATGAACTTTTGAAATTGAATATCCGTCTGTGATCTTCTTCATTTGAGCTTAATATAACAACCTCTGTAGAGATTTTCAGATAATAGTCTATTTCTGGTTTTATATATGACTAATAATGTTTTTAAATCAACGAAATCTTTAAATTTCAACACAGCAAAGTCTTGTCACTTTATTGAGGATGGACATATAGAGACATGTGGGTTAGTTGGCCTCTAATTTAAGCCTATTAATAAATATGTGGTCCTCTGTGTCATGAATATGCATGTTGTTGGATAAAGGCAGAGGTCAGGGGGTCAACCCAGTGATAACAGGCAGTCTTGGAAAAAAAGACATGAAAACAAAACAGGCGTTTGATAAATAATAAGAGGAGAAATCACTGCAGCAGACATCAAATACAGGCAGGCTGCACACAAAGGAGGAAATTACAGATAATTACACTCGATGGGGCTTTCACAGACTGGATTGTGTGGTCAGGTGCTGCAACGGAGCTCATGTGGCTGCAGGTTGTAACCCATTATGAATAAACCAAACAGTCTCTGAATGCACCTGTAGCTTAGCTGATCTGACTCCAACATGAAAAGATACAGACATTGGTCACACTTTATTTGCAGGAGCATGCATAAGACTGTCATTACACTATCATAACCATGTTATGACATTAACATGAAGGAGTCTTTATGAGTATATATGAGTGTTTTCATGAAGTATCATTTGGTCAATTATACAGTAGCATTTCTAATGCAAAGATGACATTGTTTGGGGTGCCTTTGTTATAACAACATGACATTAACCAAGACAAACATCATCAAACGTAAAGAAACTGTTTAGCTCTGTTTTAACATAACATTATATTGTTATATCTGGTTGGTTTTGGCAGTAGTACATCTTGGTACATCTTGGACTTGTCATAAAAATGTTATTAAATGTATAAGACCAGTTTGACAACAGAATACAGCACCAAGGTGATTTAGCTTATAGAGTTACCTAGTGGACAGATAGCAGTTAGCTAGTTTACTTGTTGCTAAAGTAGGCTAACCACTGTCTGCAGTTATCTGTTGTTGGTGTTAGCTAGTTAGCTTAGTTAGCCATGGAGCTAGCCATCTAATTAGGGAACGCAGCCCCAGTGTTGCAGAAGCCAAACCAGGCAAGAAAACTACCACAGTACTGTATTCCCTGTAAAACTGGCTACTGTCGCTGGCTACTGACCCCGCTAGTAAGCTGACTCTTGCCAGACTGGCATATCTCAGTGGCCATGGCTGGTGAATGCAGCCTCCAAAATTGACAGTGGCCAGTTTGATAGAGAATCCAGTACCTAAGTGGTATTCTTGCACAGATTTGCTTTTGGCACCCCGGGGCTGAGTCAGCTAATTAGGCTGCTAGTTCCACGGCTAACCAAGCTAACAAGCTAACAACAGCTACAGATAACTGTAACCAGCGGTCAGCCTTCTTTGGCAACAAGCATCAGGTAACTTATTAAGTTAAATCACCTTGGTACTGTGCTCTGTTGTCAAACTGGCCTTAAAACATTTAATTACATTTTTATGACAAGTCCAAAATTTGAGGTCATGGAAAGTATTCATGAGACACTTATAATGGTCTCATGAAGGCCAGTGTCAAAAGCAACCACATACTGTATGTCAGTGTAATATGATGTTAGAACATAAAGCTAAATATTTAAGTTTGATCATGTCAAGTTGTCATTACAAAGAGATCTCAAAGAATGCATTAAAACGTGACATAACTGACAAATGCAACTTAATGACAACAGTCATAAACAACCATTAAAGACTCCTTCGTGTTCTTAGCAGGTGTCATCTCATGACAGTGTAATGAGAGTCTTATGCACACTCCTTCAAATAAAGTGTGTCCCATGCTTTAAAACATTCTAAAACAAAATATGAAATATTGTCAGGAAGAGGCATTAGATACCAGGTATGTTTGTTGTCTGTTACCTGGACTGAATAGTGCAGGCTCAGAGCAACCTGACCCCACCAGAGTCTAGGCCACTGGGAGGGAGACAGGCACACAGAAGCCAGCCTGTAGAACAGAGAAACCCAATCAGCCCCCTCTTTCTGCTTCACAAAATAGGCTACAGAGGGGGAGGGAGGCGAGAGAGAGAGATGAGACTGAGGGAGGGAGAGAAATACTGACTGGCTGGAAGGAAGAGAGTTGGTTAGGAAGAGGCAGGAGGTCAGTGAAACTCAATCTGCTGCACCTCAGGTGTGCGACCACAGAGGGAGAGTGAACAGACAGAGATATAAATGTGTCAGCGGTCTTGTCAGGCAGAGATAAAGACGGACAAGTGAGAGACACAGACAGAGGACTGCATGCTGTCTTCTAAGCGGCAGCTCTATGTTCAGGGCCACTTAACCTCTTTTTATGTGCAGTGCCACAAGCCCGGGCTTAGCATCAATAAATAAACAACCACTCTGCTGCTCTCTCTCTGCATGGTCAGTAATTATACCCAACGATTGGAAAAAAGTGACACCAGATCCCATGGAAAACCGTTCTTGTCAGAGCACATGCTAAATTTTAATGTCATTACACTTTCAATGAAAGCTCGACCACAAGTTTTATACTCTCATGTGTGCTGAAGTTGGGGCCTTAAATACATTTTATCACAAAGTTTCTGCAAGTTGTTTTTGAATCAGATACTGATACTGAAACAAGCCTGTTTGATGAAGGTTGAGATTTATAAATCTACACTTCTCTGTACCTTCTTAATGCTGAGGCACTCTGTAGGTATGAAGTAACTTTACATCTCTTTTTCTCTTGTGTTTTTTGTGTCTCATTGTTGTTGTTTTGTCTTTCTGATGTTATTTTGTTTCTCTTTGTGGCAGTTTGATGTCTGTTTGTGGTCCTTGTGTGTCTCTTTGTTGTTGTTTTCTGTTTCTTTGTCATAATTTTGTTTCACTTTGGTGTCATTTTGTCTCTTTGTAGTAATTTGTGTCACTGTGGTCGTTTTGTGGTTGTTTTGTTTCTATTAGGGTCATTTTATATATCTTTGTCGTCACTTTGTTTCTCTTTATGGTAATTTTGTCTCTCTTTGCAGTCATTTTGTTTCTCTTTCTTGTAGTTTGATTTGTCTTTGTTGTAGTTTTGTATCCCTTTGTAGTCTATTTGAGTCTCTTTGTTCTCATTTTGTGTCTGTGGTCATTTTGTTTTCTCTTTGTTAACACTTTGTGTTTTGTTATTGTTATTGTTGTTGTTGTTGTTGTTGTTGTTGTGTTGCATCTTTCTGTGGTCATTTTGTGTCCTTTTGTGATTATTTGCTTTCTCTTTGCTGTCATTTTGTGTAATTTTGTGTCCCTTTGGTCATTTTGTGTCTCTACTTCCTGACCCCTTGGCCCCCTGGTGCTGTGCCTGATATGCTCAATTAGTAATTTATCTGTCTAACAGAGCTGCAAACACAGACACTGAAGGTAACACTCTGACAGGTATGATATGTGATATATACCCAGGGTAATTTCAGTATTGGCTAGTATGTACACATAAAGCTCTGGATGTAAAGGAGTGTCAAAAATGGCTAGTTTTCCAAGAAAACATCTGAAATAAAATATGGCATATTAAAATTTCATGTTAAACCTTACTCAGTGTACCTGAGGATACATTCAGCAAATCAATTAATTAAATGAATGAAAAGAAGACGGCTCAAAGGTTTAATTATCTCCCTGTTATCAGTTTAAACAAAATCATTCTTAGGCTTTTTTAATTCCTATATCCAGATGGCGTCTTAGCTCCCCAAACGCTGGTAAAATAGTTCTGCTGGGGGGCCTCAGCTGTGGTTACAGTGAAATATCGAATCAATAATGAAGATGCAAAGCACAAAGAAAAACAGAGCTCTAGGATAAACACAGTCTGAGACCAACAAACAACACACAGACACACAACAGTGCTGATGAGAGCCTCTAGGCTCCATCAGATCTAAACAAACTGCTCAGATTTGGATTCATTTGGCTGCTAACTTTGCTGTGACCCATCCGACGTTAAAAAATAATCAATAATCCAACACAAAAGATTTTTCTTTTGGAGTCTGAACTTTCATTTCGGGCAGGATTACTGTACAGCAACAGTAACTCTGCCTCCGAGTTAAGAATATATCACTGCTGTTCATAGATTGTGTAGTTTATGGTAATACAATTTGAGCAATTTGAATTATCTAAGATTAGAATAGTTTTAAAATTTCAAGGTATAAACATACTGTAGCAGCACTGAGGAGTCTGCAAGCCATATACATACATATATTCCTGGATAACTTTTGTGGAGAGATACTTGATGTACTTGATCAAATAATTGGTTTGCAGCTCCCCAGGGACCCACTGTTTACCATCCTTGGGGGCATCCCAGCGGCTGCAATGAGCAGGAAAAGCAGCCAAGAAAGCAATAACACTGAGCTGGCTTAACAAAGACCCTCCAACCTATGATACATGGCAGTCAGTGGTTAAAGGGATTTACACAATGGAAAAAATAACTTTCATGCTGAGAATGCAAAATACACAATTCACAGACTGATTGTTACCTCGACTAGAAGTGATGGGGAGGCATGGAGCTGGGTGTGTACTGGAAACTTATGAGATGCTTCTCTTTGTTGTGTTATACACACTGTTTTTGTTCTGAAAATAAAAACCCTCTGCTCTGAAAACACACTCTGGAGTTCAGTGACTGCCTGTCTTACTGTCTGCCAAATTCAATTGATATTTTGTTAAATTTAACTGATTTCTCATGACTCATCAACGGACACTAACTCATTCAGAGAACACTCGACATTAATTTGAACTCTGATTAATGTGAAACAGGCAAACAAAACAGTTATTCTGACACAGAATCTCTGATCTGATGATGTCTGATGACATATCATGGTCATATTATGATTTATTACTGTAAACATATTACAGATTTCTCCTTTAACTAAACATTTTAATTGCAAGCAGTTTGTGCATGAATTTTAAAGTTCTGGTTATAAAGAAATGCTTTAAAACATCTCATGTAGCACTTTCCCACAATCTGCTGTTTTATTTATTTATTTTTAACATTGAATCAAAAGATCAGAAAGATTAACCACTCCTTCCTTTGAAGGGTAACTTTGACACTTTTATCCAGTCAGTATTGATGGTAAATGTTGCAAATTGAAGCAATAAATTCCTCAGTGTGGTCACATGACTCCACCCACTTTGCAGAGTAAATTCAACAATAAAATGTTTGTTGCATGGTTGTACAAAAGAAGATTAGCTGGGATTACATAAATACAATATTGTTACGGAAAAATGTACAATTTCTTGTATTTTAAACAAATGCAGGTTAAGTCCAGGACTGCATTTTTTTATGTAGAGATAAAAGCATAATTTTTTATTATTAACATCATAGATTTAGTAGTGTTACATTTACATCCTCTCATAATCTTTTTTTTCAGTGTATTGTCTCATAGTGATGGAGGGTAGTGAATGAGGATAGAGATGAAGTGGGTGATGAAGTCTATTGATGTAGAGGTGAAGGTGGCATGCAAACTTTGAGGAGACATGGAAATAAAGGAAATCTACATAGATCACAAGTTTTGGATTTCTGTTTAGAATTTAAGAGAAAAAAATGTAATAATTTGTTGAATAAAGTGAAAACAAAAAACATAGTGGCACTGGCTCCTGTCACATTGGTGGTTGAGGGAGATGACATGAGAGACTGACCTAAAGTCAAAAGCCTTTCTACTGGTCAAAAACAACCCTGACCTCTTTTATCTGAAAGCTTTGATGCAGCAGAGCCTTCCCATCCTTTGCACAGCATATTATTAAGTTACTCTATTGACATTTACTCCTAGAAGAAAATGTGGTTGCTGCTAAAGAGTATTAGTGCCAGGCATTTGGGGGGAATAAATTTGAACTTTATGTTTTCTTGCCAGTCATAAGAAAAAATAAAGCAATCATTTTAATTATTATTATTTTGCATGTTGAGAATGAAGTCAAAATGTGAAGAATGAAGTTTAACCATTTAGTCTCTGATTTATTTTTTCTTATGCCTGGCATTAATACTGAAATTCTGACTTGATATTCAAAATGCAAAAAACAGATAGTTGTTGAACTGTTGTAGATAACAGAAAATGCAGAGGAACAAGTAGAGTACTGTATAGTTTCACACACGACAAATAATCAGTCAGCCTCTTCTGACCTATTGACTCATCGTTTAAGATTATACTATTATATGTATTAAAATGGAAACAATATAATTGGCATTGGTGGCTGATAGATTTAAAAAAAATATTATCTACTGCATCATGGACCAAAGCAGCAAAAGATTTTCTTCTTTTTTTGTTTCAGCCTGAGTTTTCTCATTACACATTTCTATTTCACATATTTTACATCTATTGTGCAGGTGAAGGACCTCGCAGTTATATATAATTAGCTGCTGCCTGGTCGAGTCAATAGACAGTATATGAGGAGCTACTGTGCACAGCTGCAGCCAGCGCAATTTCATTTTAGAAAGCTATTTTACCCCATTCGGCCTGATTGGAAGCCTGAGCTAACATGATTAACATACTGAGTAACATGAAATGAAGATGTTTTCAGATTCTTTAAAGAACTAATATCACACTGTAAAAATACTCTTCTCTAGTCCTGATTTGAAAATGTTATTTATATGATCATATGTTCACGTGTTTTCTCAGTAAAAACCTTGATTTGTAATGTAGTGAAGTAAAAAGTATATTTCACTCTGAGATGTGATGGAGCAGAAGTCAAAGTGGCAGAAAATGGAAATACTCAAGTTCAACTACCTCAGGATTGTGCTTAACTTGAGTAAATGTACTTAGTTACATTCCATCACTGCATAAATATATGAGAGGAAGTGACATCAGGACAGCAGCTGAAGAAATACTGAGGAAAATCAATTTTGGACATTAACAAAATTTTATTTAAATGTTATACATAAAACTTTAGTTTTTGTTCCTTTTTTAAATTCAGCTAAACAAATATTTATATATTGTATATTTTATAAAAAGAAACATTTCAAACATTTTAAATATTAATATTTCTTATTTACAATTCAAAACAGTACAGGAAATAATAACAGTAACAATGCAATCATCATAAAAATGTTACAAAACATACTTTTTTTGTTGTTTCCACTTGAAAATCGGCAAGCTGATATTTTCCAGAATGTTAGCAAGAATACAAAGTAGCAATGTGGAGCTGCTCTACATTCAAACAGGAACTGGAGGTGCGTTCAACTCTTCAGATGCTCCGTTAGTCAAAGACCTGTAACCCAAATCTTTTTCTTTTTTTCACATTTGTCATCTTACAAGGTCTCTTGAGTTTGAAGTACAATGATATTCCACAGAAAAAAAATGTGATGTAAAAATTGTCATCAAAATGCACCAGAAAACTACAGTATATTTTACATGATGCAGCTGAACGCACCTCGAGCTCAGTAAGGTCACTGTTCTCTAAAGGGACAGGGTTGTGGAGAGAAGGCTGTGTGCATGTGTGTGTGAACATATGCACTGTGTGTGTCTGTTTGTGTCTGTCAGTGTGTAAGCTGATGAGTCAGTCGGCAGGGCAGGGGAATCCATATTATGACACATGGATTGAGTTTCTAAAACCAAAACAAACAGTAGCTAACAGTCCAGCAGCCTGGCCTCTACTGCAGATAGTCAACGTTTTCAACGACAGGACTACAGACTATCACGACCACAGTCTACACAC
>JAJHUR010078648.1:0-16633 GCA_027495735.1 Lutjanus campechanus
GATGTCTGTCTGTATGATACAATGACGAATTCAAAGGGGAAAGTGGAAACAAATTGGGGAGAGGCTTATGATGTGACTGTGCCCAACATTTTATTCGTTTGTATTTTTTTCTTTAAAGTTATTTTTATTAAGTTAATAAGTTTATTTTTGGCCATTTGTGTCTTTATTTGATAGTGATAACTTAAGGGCAGAGAGAGGACGAAGCGGTGACGGCAGGAGTGGAACCAGCGGCCGCTGCAGTCTCTATACATGGGTCGGACGCTCTACCCACCGAGCTAAACATCCACACGTTCATTTACACACAGAAATAACGTTTCCAGTCTCCTGGGCCTCAGGCGGTTTCTTTTCTTTGAGTTGATTTTGCCTGTATGAAAACACCGTTTCACAGGGCACAGATGAAGCTGGGGTACAGAGAAAAGCATCTGCAATACATAAATTATGAACTTAGTAATATGATAAAGTCCCAAGTCCACAAAACGTGAGGGGGGATCGGATGTTTCGCTGCCCCTTATATTTCGAATCTCACGCCAAACCCGCAAACCGTTTTCTGAATCAGTCACGTGGTACGGCCGGCTCGCGAGGCTTCGAACGTCACCACAGACGTCATCAACACAAGCCTCGATACGCGCTTCACAAAAATCTTCCTAGATTACTCGACACACGCTTCGAAGCCTCGACGCGGAAGGACACATCACTATAAAACAGACACCTGACCATGTGCAGATATAAAAGGGACATTTTTCTGGGACATTAATGAGCAGCACAGGGGCTCCACAAGGGACTGTCCTGGCTCCATTCCTGTTCACATTGTATACAGCAGACTTTAAATATAACTGAGTCCTGCCACATCCAGAAATACTCAGATGACACTGCTATTGTAGCTTGTATAAGGAATGGACAGGAATCTGAATATAGGGATTTGATAAAATCCTTCAGTGACTGGAGTCATAAAAACTGCCTCATACTAAACACCTCAAAGACAAAGGAAATGGTCATTGATTTCCGTAGATCCAAGCTGCCCCTCTTCAGCCTGTGAACACTTGTGGAATGGACATCAAGGTGGTAACAAACTATAAATATCTTGGTGTACATCTGGACAACAAGCTGGACTGGTCCCTTAACACAGATGCACTCTTCAAAAAGGGGCAGAGCTGCCTCTTTTTCCTAAGGAAGCTCAGATCTCTAAACATCTGCAGTAAGATGCTGCAGATGTTTTATCAGTCTATTGTGGCAAGTGTTTTATTTTATGCTGCAGTCTGCTGGGGAGGAAGTTTGGGAAAAAAGCAAGCAAGGAGGCTGGATAAGCTTGTGAAAAAGGCTGGCTCTGTGATCGGACTAAGGATGGACTCTCTGGAGGAAGTTGTGGAGAGAAACACATTGAGGACGGTGGAGGCCATCCTAAACAACATTGATCACCCACTGCATAACACCTTGATGGATCAAAGAAATAATGGTGGTGGAAGGCTCCTCTCTCTTCGTTGTAGGACAGAGAGATACAGAAGATCTTTCATACCAACTGCCATCAGACTCTATAATTCTTATACTAATAGATGAGACTACTACAGACAAATAAATTTCCCCTTGGGGATTAATAAAGTATTTCTATTCTATTCTATTCTATTCTACTTTTTTCATTCGATCTTACTACAATAAACATGAAACAAATCAATTCTGAAATCCGTACTCACTTGTCTGATTACTTATTGTTCCCTCAGGGCACTCAAAGCAGTCGAAACAGCACACAGGCTTTAACTTGTTTATGGCCTTACGGGTCCCTGGTGGGCACGGTTCTCTGCATACAGACCTTGGCACCTGATTAGGTAAAAGCATGTAAAAAATCAATGCAACCAAATGTTTTGTATATTACTGAAATTGCAAAGTTCAGAAAGTTCATATGAAGTTTAGATTGTCATTCAGCTGTGAAAGGACCAAAATGAAATGAAGTGATATTCTCTGCCATGTTGCTACTATGTCTCCTCCCTACATATTACATATGTGAGGAAACTGACCCCCACAGGGAATACTAATGTAAACATGATTGACATCACGTGAGGTGACCACAGTAAATGTAGAGCACCAAGATAGTCTCTTTATTTACTCAAAGAACATGGGTTAGACATACTACTTTCCATTCACTTTACCTCATTACTGTTTCCTCCCCAAACTATTTTGATGTTGTCTTTTAGGTTGAATTGTTTCCCCTCTGGAAAAGAGGTATCATATTGACCAATATTTACAATCTCAACAGAGCCATCTTCTTTCATCTGCCAGTTAACTAAGTCATACTGGGCAACCGAGTCTCCATTTTCATCAAAGAAAACCTTGGCCCCATTCGGTGTTGTGAAGTTCACATATTTTATGTGATCGAACACCTATGGAGAGACATTTGGCACATGTCAGCATACATACAACATGTAAGCAAAAAAGATTCAGTCAAGACATTTATTATTCAAATTGGACTCTAAATGAATGCCCAACATTTTTCTTTTGCATTAATCACAAAAATACACACACTACATCACCTGCATAAGTATACCATGCCAGAATAAATTACCTAAAACCTACTAGCTTTGGCTGAACTTCATCCTTGTTCACACAGGGCTTTCCTGTGGTGGGATTTGAACCATTTTTACATTGCAATAGTGCATGAAGGGCATGTGCCACCAAGTACACAGCTTTGTACACATTATTCTCAGCCCTGAAATGTGTCACATCTGTGTAGTCACTGGAGACTGTCCTGAGATCCTCTGTTCCAGTGCACATAGCAGAGGTATTTGATGGAGAGAAGCTGCAGTCAAAGAACTTCTCCCAGACAGCTTTAACTATAGCACTCTGTGGTTCATCAGAAGGTTTCAAGCTGAGTAAGAATTCACCAAGACCTGGTATGGATGCCTGAGGGAGGGCAAAGCCCATTGCCCCCTGTAAAATGCCCTTTCTCTTGACAGAAGACAAATCTGCTTTTGTGATCCAAGATTCACTGCCAAGCCACTGCTTTCCTGTTATGTTATAATTCTCTATTTTTGACAGGAATGCTTTGGTGTAAGACAAGGACATAAACAACAGGACCACCTTTGATGAAGATTCCTGTAGTGTCTTGACAATAGCATTCAGTTTGGTTTTAGATGCCTTAGAGTAGGGTAATTTGTATTCAACACATATGCCTTCTTTCCTTGCTTCTTTAATGAATTCAGCTGAACCTTGATCTGAATACAATTCTTCAGAATAAATAATCCCCACCCAGCGCCAGTCAAAGTATTTCATAGACTGCACCAGAGCAATGATTTGGAAGCGATCACTTGGCACAGTTCTGAAGAATGTGGGGTATAGTCTTTTGTCACTCAAACAAGCACAGGTTGAAAAATGGCTAACCTTCAAAGAAAAGTGTTAAATACAATAAATAGACATATTTTTAGAGATGGACTATAAATGGATCATAAATTGCAAATTCTGCTGTTATTTACCAGTAATTTCTTCTCACCTGTGGAATGGAGAGCAGGCTTAGTATATTATTTATGTCTTTACTCATTCCAGAAGATGAATGGCCTAAGAATGCCTGCATCTTACCCCTACAGTCCTTTGAATCTTCTCCATTTACAGCTTCTATGGCTGCTCGTAGCATGTTTTCATCACCACAGCCATCATACAGCCTATAGCCCAGACTTATTCCAGGAAGGATCTTTGTATCTCTGTTGATCTCCTCCACAGTGAAAATCAAAGTCCGGGCAAACTTCAGTTCCCTGTAGTACCATCTACAAGTATAGACACTTTACTGATATGGTTACAGCTCATTGTTTTGCAATACATCAATACAAAACATGTATTTTTCCACTAACACTGCATATAATTTTTTACATATTTTAAGTACAGTCACTTACTTTTTGCAGTATGTATATGGAAGTGCCTGGTAGCCATAATCTATAAGTGTGAAAGCACCACTCATAGCGAAAACTCCTCCAATAATAAAATCACCTTCTTTTGAAAATTCCATGAACCCTGTCTCCCCGATCACTTTGCATGTTTGGTTCTATGACTTTGTCCTTGCCAGCAAAGTGAATAACAGTGTAACAGTGATCCAAACCATCATGAGCCACCCTCCCCTTCACTGACACAAATCTGACCTGCGAGCTGACATTTATAGATTTTCCTAACATAAGAGAGACATCACCTTCACCAAAGATAATATTGTTTTTCATGTGTCATTACACTTAACCTGGTGATTGACATGTAGAAAACAGAAGGCCTGATGGACTTTCTGAAAATCAACACAAGAACTTCTAAGTTAGTCACTTTTTTAATAGTTGTGGCTACATTCTGTACTGTACAGCATTTAGTATAGTACATTCTTTTGAATATCATATAACCAGTATGATAAAAAAGAAAATTCAATTATTTGAAAATTGTTTCCCAAAAAACTTGGGTACAAGCGCAATTTCAGTCTCCAAAATAACACAATCCTTTGCAGATTCTCTGCTAAACTGCAAAAGTCTGCGTTGAAAAAGGCTGTGCGTCAGGAGCAAGATATTGCTGGCCTGGGAAGTTCTAAGGGGATTATTTTTGGTCCTACCCACTGTAAATCAAAATATTGTTAATTCACCTATCACTTTCTAAACAAATACATGGGCTGTGTTCTTTGTCCCAGACTTGACCAGTGAGTGAGCCAACTCAAACCTTTCTCTGCCTAGAGACAACAACAACAAAAATTCTGATTGGATAACTCTATTTTGCTGTTTTCAGTACAGTAACCCTTTCATTTCTGAAGCAAACTTGATAGATAATGGGGTTTAAATTTGAATTAGGAAAGAATAATTAAATGGGATGAATCACATATGATATATGTAAATATAACATTTGAAATACTTTTATGTTATAATACACGCACACACACACACACACACACACACACACATACAGAAATGTACATATATGTACATATGCTTTTGTGTATTTTGTGCTATTTTAGTTTTTCAGCTGGTCATACTTTTTAAACAGCAATGTGTTTTGGTTGTTGTCATGTTTCTCTTTAAAAAAAACTCAAGTCATTTATTATCACTTATTTTGTTAAATAATTTTCTCAGCTGAAATGATTTTAATTATGTTTTGCAAAACATGATTTTAAATGACAAACTCAAATAGCTAATCAGACAGTACAATAGTTGTGTTGAAATGGATGTTTAAGTTGAAAGAACTGCTGGGTAAGTTCAACAAATGAATGTTTTTAATTGAAATGAAAAGACGATGATGATGATTTGATTTAATAATTCATAATTAAACTGAAATAGATTTGCAAGGTCGAATAACTACCCTAAGCAGTTCAATAAATTAACAAATCAAATTCAACCAAACTTCAGGCAAAATTTTACACAACAAGTGATTTTTAGTCAAGATAACATACAGGTGAAGACAGAAGAACAAATTAAATTTTTTTGTACTTAAAATCCACTTGAAATTTGAGGGCAGCCCTTTGACTCATATTTTTAAGTGGAAACAACGTTAGAATTTTCAGTGTAGCCATAACCTTTTCTTTCAACATTTTCAAAATGTTATTAAGCTATATATTATTTATCATATTCAATATCAACAAAACTGCATTGTAAAAAAGTTTTTACAACTTTTACAGTATTTCTTAGTATGTCTTGCACTGAAGTCACTGTACTTAACAACTGCAAACTGAAAGGTTTTGGCTGAATGCCATTAATAAATCTTGTATAAAAACAAACTTTGTTTCATACGAGAACATTACACAGATAAAAAGAAAAACTGACAATCAAATAAAAAAAGAATTAAATGAGTTAGTGTAGTGCAACAGAGTTTAAAGTTATTAACTACGAAAGCTTTTTCTTTTTTTTTTTTACATCATTATCTATTAAAGACTTCTTGCAGGTATTTTCCCCATCAAATGTTTTTTAGAGTTTTGTTCTGGCCTAAAGGCAATAATATAGCATTTTGGGAAGAAAATGCAGACCAGCAAACCAAAACTGGAGGCCAGGATGGCAAATATCTCCACAGCTACAGTGAACTTCCCAGGAGAGCTGACATATGCAGGAATAAACGTGATCCAGACTGCACAGAATATCAACATACTGAAGGTGATGAGTTTGGCTTCATTAAAGCTGTCTGGAAGCTTTCTGGCAAGAAAAGCAAGTATAAAACACAAGAAAGCAAGAAGTCCAATATAACTCAAAACAGCCCAGAATCCAACAGCTGAACCCAGCGCACACTCTAAGATGATCTTTTCTTTATAGTACTTCATGTTCATCTTTGGGAATGGAGGGTTGATTGTCAGCCAGAGTATACAAATCACAACTTGAATGAGGGTGAAAGTCAGAACACTGAGCCTCTGCTGTGTAGGACCAAACCATTTCATCACATTACTGCCTGGAAGTGTAGCTCTGAAGGCCATCAAAACCACTATAGTTTTCCCCAGAACACAAGAGATACAGAGGACAAAGGTGATGCCAAACGCTGTGTGACGCAGCATGCAGGACCACTCAGAGGGCCGGCCGATGAAGGTCAGAGAACACAGGAAACACAGTTTTAATGAGAATAGAAGCAGGAAGCTCAGTTCAGAGTTGTTGGCTTTTACAATGGGAGTCTCTTTATGAGTCAAAAAAATCACTGATGTCAGAAAAGATAAAAATACACCAACACAGCCGAATCCAGTCAAAAGTGCGCCCATGATCTCTTTGTAGGAAAGGTATTCAATCGGTTTTGGAAGACACTGATCTTTCCTCTCATTTGGCCAAAATTCAGGTGGGCAGATTAAACAGTTTGGAGAATCTAGAAAAGAAGTGAGATCAAACACAAATGAATTATCATTACACCAAATTAAAATCCAACCCTGATTCCAAAGAAGGTGGTATGCTGTGTAAAACATAAATAAAAACACAATGCAATTATTTGTAAATCCTGTGTGATCTATATTCAATTGAATAAAGTACAAAGACTATATGTAATATTCAAACCGATAAACTTTATTGTTTTAGGCAAATATTCACTCATTCTGAATTGCACCATGTTCCAAAAAAGTTAAGACAGCTCAAACAAAAGACTGGGAACATTGTGGAATGCTCAAAAAAACCTGTTTGGAACACCTTACAGGTAAACAGGTGAACTGGTAACAGAAGATATTATCATGATTGGCTATTAAAGGGGCATCCTCAAAAGGCTCAGTTGCTCACAAGTAAAGATGAGGCAAGATTCACTACTTTGTGAAAACCTGCATGGACAAATAGTCCAATGGTTTAAGGACAACAGTTCTCAACACTCAATTTAAAGGAATTTAGGGATTTCACCATCTACAATCCATGATATCATTAAAACATTCAGAGAATCCAGACAAAACTTTCTGCACAGCCAAAAACCAACATTGAATTCCTGTGACCTTCTATGCCTCAGACAGCACTGCATTAAAAAGCATAATGATTGTATGAAGGGTATTACTAGATGGGCCAGAGAACACTTCAGAAGACTGTTTGTGGCTGCTTCTACAAATGACAGTTAAGACTCCAATGCAAAGCAAAAGCCTTATATCAACATCATCCAGAAACACTGCTGACTTCTCTTGGCCCGAGCTCATTTGAGATGAAATGGCGAGAGGAAAAGTGTACTGTTGTCTGACTGGTCCATGTGTCAGATTGTTTTTTGGAAATCATGTCCTCTGCACTAAAGAGGAAAAGGACCATACAGACTGTTACCAGTGCAAAGTTCAAAAGCCAACATCTGTGATTCTATGGGGTTAATGCTCATAGCATCATGGATAGTAGTCACATCTGTGAAGGAACCACTGATTCTGAAACGTACATACAGGTTTGGAGCAACATATGGTGGCATCCAGACAATGTCTTTTTCAAGGACATCTTAAGCAGAAAAAAAAGAAAAAAACCAAAACACATTCTGCACATGTTACAACAGTGTGGGTTCTTGAATAAGTCTGGAGCTACTAAACTGCCCTGCCTGCAGTCAGACCTCTCCCCAATACAAATGTGTCGCGCATTATGAAGCACAAAATGGACAATGGAGAACCCAACCTGCTGATCATCTGCAGTCGTATATCAAGCAAGAATGAGAAAGAATATAACTTAAAAAATAATTAGCTTCCTGCTTGCTGAGTGTTTGCAGGCATAGAGGCCCTATCTTACGGTGATCTAAAGTGCAAGTTGAAAGCGCACGGTGCAATGGATTTAATTTCTTTAATTTATTCAAGGTGTGTCCAAATCCACCCTTGCCATCTTGCACCGGGGTGCAGGGATACCCAGCCCTGTTGCCCCCTGTGCTTGCAGCACAAGGCAGGATAAACGTATCAGCTGTGCCCAAGTGCCTTGATTAATTCAATGCGTTTTGGCCGAGCATGTATTAAAAAAATCAGTAAGTCAGCTCTCATCACCTTTAAGAAACAGGTGTGCCAGGAGAGCAAGCGTTGGCAGCGTGACGGATTTACCAGGAGAAAACAAAGAGAGAAGCTTTTCAAGCAAAGAGACAGATCTGGTTTAAGAAGTGAAAGAGCAAAAGCATGCAATATATGGAGATGGCATGGTGGAGATGGTGTCTCTAAAGCAGATTCATGTGTAGTTTATTTTACATCAGCACCTGCAAAAAGTAGTGCAACACATGAACTGCCCAGATTACCAGGCTTATGCAGAGAACCATGAAAATCATGGGAGTCAGGCAGCATGCTACACTCTAGTCTATCTTTGAGCAAACCATTATCAAACAGGGCCAGAAGATTATCTCAGACCCCACCCATGTCCTCCATCATAGTGTGTGTGTGGCGGAGTCCACAGGGTGTTGTGATGCATCTAGTGCAGTAGTTAGAGGGAAGGTGCATGCCTACTTCCCACCTGCTTGCGCCCCTCTTGCTTACAGCTCACTGCCTCTGGCTAGCCCTTGTGGTGAACAGGGAAGCAGCCTGTGCATAAGTCTTCTCCTGCCAGTACATAGCCTCTCCATCACCAAGACTCCAACCAGGCCTCCTTGTGGCCACACATGGTAACTGGGTGCCTTGCGGACCCAGGCTAACATGGTAGGGGATCTCGGAGCTGCAGTGGTCCCCAGAGGTGATGTGCAGGCCCACGGAGTGGACATGCCCTGGCATCAACCAACCACTGTCCTGCTGCCTTGTGGGTTAGTCTGGGGGGATAAAAGGCTAGGGGAGTACACCCTGAGAGAAAAATGTGTTGGCAGCATGCATAGGCAGTCCACACCAGACAGTAGCACTGCTTGCTGCTGGGGAGGGTGTTGGTCGTCTTGGGCCTCCCTTGCCACTGGATTCCACCCACCTACAGTCAAGAAGTGCCACTGAGAAAGGCACGCCCTCTGTGACACTTTAAAAACTTCCTTGCGCAGGTCTTCACTCTGACCTTGGTGAGAGAACATCTGGAGTAAACAAAAGCAAGTCTGATGGCGATGGGGCGTCCAATGACAGGGGCAGGTTTGAATGAACTGGAGGCCCTCAGTTGGAACCCTGCACGTCAACAGCACAGGGCTATCATGGTCGGTTGCAGCTGAGCGAGTGGCAGCTGCTCCCGGCAGGCCCCTGTGTGACTGAGCAGCCCTGTTTAGGATCGCACTGCTCACCCCAATTGGGGCCTAGAAAAGGTGGCCTAAAAATTGCCCACTCAACCTACTCCTCAGATCCCCAAGGCTGATAAAATTATCTTGCTTGGCGACTTCAATGCTCATGGCATGAGACTTCTCACTCTCTGTGCTGAGCATGACATGACCATAACAAATACACTGTTCCAATACACCTGGATGCATCCCCGTTCCAAACATTGGCACTTAATTGACTACATCATAGTGAGACGCAGCGACATCAGCATCATCCTCATAACCCGTGCCATGAGAGGAGCAGAATGCTGGACAGACCACCGTATGATCATGGCCAAACTCCACATGTCAGTACACCCTCCCTTGTGGCTAAAAAAGTCAAGCAAGAAGGGCCTAAATTGCACCCAGCTAGTGAAAGCTGAGGTGAAAAATGAGTTCCGTCGTTTCCTAGCTGAGAAACTAGGGAAAGTCCAACCCAGTTTATGTTCAGAGGATTCCATGGATCACAAGTGGACCTCAATCATCTCCTCACTGTATGAGGCAGCTGCCCAAACCATCGCTACAAGGGCAAAAAACATCAAGACTGCTTTGATGACAACTTGGATACCATCAAGAGCCTGCTTGAAAACATGCACAATGCACACAGGGCAACCTTAAACAACCCTACATCCAGGTCAATCAGGCGCAGTGGCAGACGGCTCGCAGGGAAGTTCAAAAGACCATGAGGACCCTGCATAATGAATGGTGGACAACTAAGGCTCATGAAATACAAAACTTTGCAGACAAAAATGACATGCACAATTTCTACAGCTCCATAAAAAAACATTTATGGCCCAATAAACTGCTCTGTCACCCACTCTGTCAAGGACCAAAATCAGATCCTGGTGAGGTGGGCTGAACATTTTGAATATCTACTCAATCAACACTCTCCTACAGACCTCACCATACTGGAAGAACTGCCTGATCATCCTCCCATCCACAACCTCAGCCTACCTCCAACGTTCATGGAGGTCCAAGCAGCTATCCATGCTCTGAAGGACATCAAATCCCCTGGCACTAACCGTATTCCTGTTGAATTACTGTAGCAGGGAGGGTACATTTGCACAAAAACCATCCACCAATACATCACCAAGGCCCAGGCAGATGAGAGCATCCCCTAGCAGTGGAGGGATGCAAACATTATTACCATTTACAAAAACAAGGGTGACAAATCCATCTGTGGTAACAGCAGGTGGATATCACTCCTTGCTGTTGCTGGCAAAGTCCTGGCCAAGGTCATGCTGCAAAGGCTCATCAACTACATCACAGAGTCAATACTACCTGAATCACAGTGCGGGTTTTGGAAGAACAGGAGTACGGTCGATATGATTTTTACAGCATGCCAACTTCAGGAAAAGTGCCAGGAACAATTCCAAGACCTCTTTATGGCCTTTATCGACCTCTCCAAGGCCTTTGACACTGTCAACAGGGAGCTCTTGTGGGAGGTCCTTATCAGATTTGGCTGCACAGCCAAATTCATTAGCATCCTCCACCAATTCCATGACGGGATGATGGCCTGGGTTACCATCGCAAGTAAAGAGTCTGCACCTTTCCCTGTATGCACTGGGGTAAGGCAAGGCTGCGTACTGGCACCTGTGCTCTTTAACATCTTCCTCCTATGTGTCTCCCAACTTCTCCATAAGGAGCTTGAGGACAGTAGTGGCATTGCAGTGGACTTCAGATTGGATGGAAACCTCTTTAATATCAGGAGGATCCAAGCCACCACCAAACTGTCTAGAGAGCGGATTCTTGAACTGCAGCATGCAGATGATTGTGCTATAGTGGCCCACTCTCCACAGGACCTTCAGTCCATCCTTGATGTGGCCGTAAGGGCTTACAGCAGGATGGGGCTGTCAGTCAACATCTCCAAGACAGAAGTGGTCTGCCAATGGAGTTCCACCATTCCACACACCCCGCCTGTCTTCACTATCAATAACAAACAGCTGGCAATCGTTCCATCCTTCAAATACCTGGGCAGTATCCTGTCGGAGGACTGCAATATGGACCATGAAATTCAAAACCGGATCAGGCAAGCGTCAGCTGGTTTTGGGAGACTCCGACGCCAGGTCTTCCAAAACAAAAATCTCCATCTCCTCACCAAAGTTGGCGTCTACCAGACTGTCTGCATCACCACCCTCCTCTACAGCTGTGAAACCTGGGTCACCTACAGCCATCACATCAAGTCCCTGGAGCGCTTCCATATAGGATGCCTACAGCGCATCCTGGGGCTAACCTGGCATGATCGTGTGCCTCATACTGAGATACTTGCAAAAACAAACTGCAGAAGTATCGAGGCCACGCTCACCCAGCACCAACTACGCTGGCTTGGACATGTGATCCGGATGCCCCAGCATCGACTGCCCCGCAGAGTGTTGTATGGCCAATTACACCATGACAAGCACTTAGCCGAAGGGCAGAAAAAAAGATACAAAGACCAGTTGAAAACTTCCTTGAGGAAGTGCAACATCAGGCCTGAGGACCTGGAGGCTGCTGCTGCTGACCACGATTCCGCGTTGCCTTGCAGGAACTAACAGGCTGGAGGACAAAAGGACAGCCAGAAGATACAGGAAAAGAGAACAGACACAGGAGGAACACACCCCTTGCTGCCAGCACCACCATCACCACCACAGCAACTCACACATGCCCTACCTGCAATAAAATATGCGACTCCCGAATTGGCCTCTATAGCCATCAAAGAACTCACCGCTAAAGGGCATCTGTGGATGTCATCATTGGACTAGATGGACAACCATAAGCAAGCAAGCATGTGTATATATACATATATTTACTTATTTGTTTATTTTTTAACATAACTATGTAATTTTTATGATGACTTTGTAAAACAGATGTGTTGTGCAATGAGCATCGTGCAATATGTTGGCTGATGGCAGTCTGTACATGTACTGTAGGAACTTACTGTGTGAGACTGAATAGCGACAGCTCTGTGTGCAGACTGTATATATGTAGGAACTGTATGTATAAACTTTTTGTATCTTTTTAATGGCAGGTACTGCATGTCTCCAAGACAATTTTCCTTCACAACAATAAGGTCTATCTTATGTTTTCCACTGACACACCTTGCAGTAACATTGTATTAGTTTATTCATTCGCTGTAATTCATAATCACCTGATTAATCAATCATTTTAGATACACGCGCGCACACTATTAAACATAAACGAAAGGTATTTTGTGATTGTGGAGAGGTGTGTGTGCCTCATCCAAGTGCAAGACACACACACATGCACATTGTTGAGTTCAATATTTACACTTGCTGATAGAAAATAGGTTACATAACTAATCCATACTCCTGTGTAGGAAAAAGATTTAACATTAATGAAGGTGTTTTGTGATTGTGGAGACGTGTGTGTGTGTGTGTGCTTCGGCCAAACACGCTGGTTGCTATCTAGCGCAGACAGACCGATTGCACCACGGACTTTGCGCTTCAACAAGGTTTTAGCCAGTCTCAGTCTGGTCTAAGGCACAAGTGTTTTTTACTCCAATGCGCAGAGCACAAGATAACAAATTCACCTGGCCATGTCATCATTTTGCCTTTTGATCTCCTGCCCATGGACAAACAGACTAGGGACAAGTTCATTTTTATCTTGCAGATGAGGCAAAAAATGGGGTGTTTTGTGCCGGGTGTAAGATAGGGCCATAAATATCTTTGTTCTATATTAAATTGATTATAGTTTGAAAAGTTCATACTTTTTTGGACTCAGGGTTGCAGATCAAACCATTTTTTTTAAATTGTTCCCTTTTCATTCAATCTTACTGCAATTAAATAAAAAAAAAGTGAAAAAATTCAATTCTGAAATCTTTACTCACTTGTCTGATTACTTATTGTTCCCTCAGGGCACTCAAAGCAGTCGAAACAGCACACAGGCTTTAACTTGTTTATGGCCTTACGGGTCCCTGGTGGGCACGGTTCTCTGCATACAGACCTTGGCACCTGATGAGGAAAACACTGCATGTAAAAATTCAATGAAATAAATTCTTTTTCTGCATAACCAACATTGCAGTGTTTATAAAATCACTATATAAACACAACCCACATCAACTGGTTTGACCACAGGACAACAACAACATGCAGGAGGTTGCAAAATTTGTCTTGGCACTTAAGGAACTTGGGTTAAACATGCTACCTTTGGTTCACTTTACCTTATCAGTGTTTCCTCCCCAAAATATTTTGGTGTTTTCTTTTAGTTTGAAGTTTTTCCCCTCTGGAAAAGAGGTATCATATTGGCCGATATTTACAATCTCAACTGAGCCATCTTCTTTCATCTGCCAGTTAACTAAGTCATACTGGGCAACTGAGTCTCCATTTTCATCAAAGAAAACCTTGGCCCCATTCGGTGTTTTGAAGTTCACATACTTTATGTGTTCCAACACCTATGAAGAAACATTTGGCACATTTTTAGCATAAATACAACATGTAAGCAAAAACGATTCAGTCAAGACATTTATTACTCAAATGGAACCATAAACGAATGCCCAACATTTTGCATTAACCACAAACAATAGAAACACTACATCACCTACGTGAATATACAATGTATGAATACATGAACCAGAACTTACTAGCTTTGGCTGAACTTTGTTTTTATTCACACAGGGCTTTCCTGTGGTTGGATTTGAACCATTTTTACATTGTATAAGTGTATGAAGGGTATGTGCCAACAAGTACACAGCTTTGTACACATTATTTGCAGCCCTGAAATGTGTCACATCTGTATAGTCACTGGAGACTGTCCTGAGATCCTCTGTGCCAGTGCACATAGCAGAGGTATTTGATGGAGAGAAGCTGCAGTCAAAGAACTTCTCCCAGATAGCTTTAACTATAGCACTCTGTGGTTCATAAGAAGGCTTCAAGCTGAGTAAGAATTCACCAAGACCTGGTATGGATGCCTGAGGGAGGGCAAAGCCCATTGCCCCCTGTAAAATGTCCTTTCTTTTGACAGAAGCTAGCTTTGTTTGCGTGATCCAAGATTCACTGCCAAGCCATTGTTTTCCTGTTATGTTATAATTCTCCATTTTTGACAGGAATTGTGTGGTAAAAGACAAGGGCATAAACAACAGGACCACGTTTGATGAGGATTTCCTTAGTGTCTTGACAATAGCATCCAACTTTGAGAGAGTTTGAAGTGTCTTAGAGTAAGGTAATCTGTATTCAACACATATGCCCTCTTTCTTTGCTTCTTTAATGAATTCAGCTGTACCTTGATCTGCATACAGTTCTTCAGAATAAATAATCCCCACCCAGCGCCAGTCAAAGTATTTCATAAGCTGCACCAGAGCAATGATTTGGAAGCGATCACTTGGCACAGTTCTGAAGAATGTGGGGTATAGTCTTTTGTCACTCAAACAAGCACAGGTTGAAAAATGGCTAACCTTCAAATGACACAAGACAAGACAGATATATTTCTAAAGATGTGCAGGACAATGACAAATTGTACATTTTGCAGTTATTTCAAAGTCATTTCTTCTCACCTGTGGAATGGATAGTGGGCTTAGTATCATGTTTATGGCTTTACTCACTCCAGAGGCTGAATGGCCTAAGAAAGCCTGCATCTGACCCCTGCAGTCCTTTGAGTCCTCTCCATTTACAGCTTCCATGGCAGCACGTATTGCGTTTTCATCACCACAGCCATCATACAGCCTATAGCCCAGACTTATTCCAGGAAGGAGCTTTGTATCTCTGTTGATCTCCTCCACAGTAAAAATCAAAGTCCGGGCAAACTTCAATTCCCTGTCATTCCATCTGTAAGTATTGACACATTAATGATAAACAGGTTATTACAGCTCATTACTTTGCAGAACATCAGATTGGCAGATAAAACATGTTATTTTCCACTAACACTGCATATGATTTTGACATATTTTAAGCACAGTCACTTACTTTTTGCAGTATGTATATGGAAGTGCCTGGTATCCATTATCTATCAGTGTGAAAGCACCACTCATAGCAAAAACTGCTCCAATAATAAAATCACCTTCTTTTGAAAATTCCATGAACCCTGTCTCTCCGATCAGTTTGCATGTTTGGTTCTCTGACTTTGTCCGTGCCAGCAGAGCTATTAAGATAACAGTGATCCAAACCATCACGAGCCACCCTCCCCTTCACTGATGCAGATCTGACCTGGGAGCAAACCTTTATAGATTTTTCTAACATAAGAAAGACATTACTCACACCAGTGATAATTTTGTTTTTCATGCACCTCTGCACTTCTAAGAGACTAATGATGGACACATAGAAAACAAAAGGCCTGACTTACCTTTTTTGGAGAATCAACACAAGTTCTTCTAAGGTAGTACATTTTTGAATACTTGTAGCTACATTCTGTAGTGTACAGTATTTTCTACAGTGCAGTTAGTTTGAATGTGATATACCCTTTATGATAAGTTTGATAAGTAAATGATTTCATGCATGAAAAAGATTGAATTCAGTCTCAAACTATCAGGAACGTACAGGAATTAACAGTATGTCATTGACGACTTAATGCAAAAAACTATTAATTGATGCAACAAGTAACATTTTAATAGTCATGATATCATTTTCTTTTACTGCTTAAAGACTGAAGTATGGAAGTTTTATGTTACATTATTGTGTCACTCTGTTGTTTTGTGATTGTATTGTGACCTTTTTCAGGTTTAAATAAAATATGAAACATAGGAATGCAATAAACTGTGTAATTTTAGTAATTAAAATAGACCTTAGAAATAACAGATACTGCTATTCTTGTATGTGTGTGTAAGACTCTGTGTATATGCATGTGCAAATTAGAGCTTGAGATCTGTGCTTGAACTTGAGGGACCCGATGGGTTTGGGTTGGGTCTGGCCTTATTTCTCACATATTTCATGGGCTTATATCAGGTTTGGGCTGTATTATTATTATTATTATTATTATTATTATTATTATTATTATTATCTTTATTATTATTATTATTATTATTATTAGTAGTAGTAGTAGTAATTTCTTCCCAGTTTTGTCGTCGTCAATTGAAAATCCCCTCATGTATTGTCCCTGTCACTGCCAACTCCTACTGTTC
>JAJHUR010078649.1:0-55973 GCA_027495735.1 Lutjanus campechanus
AGATGCACACAACTCTTCTCTTGTTATTCAGAAGTGCAAATGTAGTAAAGCCCAACTGTGTATGACTTTTAATGTGCCCTTGTACACCTCTGTGTGGTCCTGCAGACTTTCATCCATAACTTTTTTTCACCATTATCATCTCGGCTACATTAATTTGTGGAGACATAAGTCTTACAACATTAACCGCAGGTTGAGAATAGTGGATCCTCATTTATCCACATTTCAAAAAGGTACTCCATCAGAAGAAATTGCCTTTCTTGTACTGCAAACCCATGTGGTGCATATTTAAACCCTACAGAATAACACAGTCGTCATCATATGCACTCATAAGCTGAGTCAATATATGACCACACATCTCTATCTGTCTGTCACAGTCAAGTAAAGCAATCATTGTCAGCAGCAATCAATATAAAACTATCCAACAGAATGAGAATAACATCTCCAATGAGACAAGTGGATTTGTAGAATGCTGCACAGAGGACGATGAACTGTATAGATTCAGTTATGAAATACAGAAGCTCCCTCGTACATCGAACCATGATGTTCACTTGTTTGCTGCTTAGCAAAAGAACATTTGTCCTGCAGTGCTATATAGAGCTAACGTCAATATTGTATTTCTCTAAAGGAATATAAAACGACTCTCTCTAGATAGTGATATCAATAAAGTGGAAATTAGTTTTTTTTTAATACTGTATGTGGTCTGATTTATATGTTCCTCTGTGATATTAAAGCCTTTTCATGATGTTAGCATATTGTCACGTTGACTACTATGATTGAGATTTGCCCAGGTTTGTTTAAAGGAAGCGCAGGTGTTGCGTTAGGACACCTCTCTGTCGTCTGAAGTGATGCACTGAGGGTGAAAAGAAAAAAGCAACGCAATCTGCGAAAGCTACGCCACCCCAGCCTGGAGGTTTTGTCTCTTTAGTACCCTTGTTGTCTTGCTTTACACGTACATGTAGATTTACAGCTCGAGGCACAACACTCTGCCAGCAGATGGACCAGATAACCTCATATCAGACTTTACAGCTCCACAGTGATCAGTTCAGACCCCATGGAAAAAAAAGAAGCTTTTGCTGGTGCATGGTGAAAACAAGCCCCATAGAAACAGGGACAGAAATGACACCAAGAAATGAATGGACACTATTAATACATGTTGTGATAACAATTTACTCCCCAGCTTTGTTCCTTTTGGTTTTCTCTTCCAAATAAGTAGTAGATAATTGGGTTTAGATGTAATGCCTTGAGCACTTTTGAAATTTGGTTTCTAGAATTTCTCCAGGTATGTATTTCACACTCAACGCTTGTGGGAAACTGATACGAAGATGACATAAGTCATATCTTTAAATTAAAAGACTACCCTCCCCTCTCTGGTGTATCTGAGGAATCCTGTGTTTTACCGGAAGTTACAGCAACTAGCAGCTAGTAGAAAACACACTGTTAAATTGTATATATTACAGATACATTTATGAGAATAAAATGGGACCCAGAACTTAACCCTGGGGGACACCGCATGTTCAAGACAATGAAACTGATGAAACTATCTATTAGATAGGGAGGACCTGAACCAGTTTAAGGCCACATTGGTAATTCTTCCCAGTCTGTCAGTGAGTGTATTTTGATCACTATTTTGATTTTTCTTGAGTTCTATTTTGTTGTTTTTAGCCCGAGAACTGTTCCAGCTCTCTTTAAAAGCCCTCTGTTTTTGGGACTACCTTACTCTCTGTGGTGAACTTGATTTCAACCGTTTCTGACTCTGTGCATTCACAATTTCCATCTGCAAATTGAAATGTGTCTTTGCTCAAACTCTTTCACCTCGACTCTGTCTGTGTGATGAGGCTTTAAGAGGATCTTCAAGGTTTGTTTAAACATCTGACGTTATTAAAGTGTCAACAGTAGTTGTGCTAAAAGCAATAAACCATGATGAACTTTGACGAAAATACCTTGTTTTTCCGGTTGACATAAATGCAGCTTTATCTGAGCCAATTTCCTGTTTATTCCTGACGGATTTCTATTTTTGTTTCCCTTGTCTTGCTTCACAGGCAGTTATGAGATCTACACTGGTTTAGTAACTTCCTGGAGAGATATCTTTGGCATCACCCAGTGTCCGGCGTGCTTACTGGGTTTTGCTATCCTCATGAAATGACATCAAGAATGATGATGGACTACTTATTTATCACATTTGAATTCCTCATCATTGTTCTGCCCTTCTTCCACACAGCTGTACACAGAAACAGAAACAGGAGGTGACAGGATACAAAAGCTTGAAGAAGACTTGAAACTGCCAGAATGATTTCAGATCACTGGCTGAGTTGCACTTGTGCATTGAGGCAAAAACCTGCCCACAATATCACTGTATTGATTCAGGCCAGATCAAGTCAAAAGGTAAGGTTGGATAGTTTCTTACTTTTATTTAAATCTAAAGGCAGGTATTTCCCTCATGAGTTGGTGCAAAACAAAACAAAGCAAAAAGTAGAGCAAATATTGGACATAATTTGGTCAGGTTGCGAGAAACCGAGAGCTCATGTTGTTCCGTATTTACTGGTTATGTTACTTAGCAACTGTTTGCGAGTGAGTTTGCTGTATTATTTCAGCGTTTTTTTTTTAACAGGCATTTTTCTTTTAAAGCAAAAGCTACTTGAGTACAAAATGATGTGGAAGCAGAGTAAAATACATCAAAAAGTCAGCGACAATTTTTCAGGCAGTCTAGTAAGGTGAAACATGAAATTGAAATGTTGAAGAAACACAAGCTGAATTAGCTTCTGAAGCAGAGCATAGAATTAAAAAGTTTGATGACATTCACGGTTTGCAAAGGAATCAGCTCAGGAGAGGTAAATAATCAGATCAGCACTGTTTACTTCTAAAAGGAAAAAAAAAGGTAAGAGCAGCAATGCTGTGCGGCAGACGACACGAGGCACACTCAATCAACTCAGAGACGACAAATGAAACTTTCCAGTAAACACAATAACAGATATGAGAGTGGAGAAATCACAAAGCCATGGTTGAAGAAGTGCATGCTGATAGAAATTAAATTAGAGTATAATGAAAACATTGGAGGAAATGATCAAACAGAAATTCATGAATAGCAAAATGATTTGTCAAAAAGGCTACTACAAAAGTAGATGCTTGAGTCTAAGTCAAGTCAGTTTTATTTGAATAGCACCAAATCATAACAGAACTACTTTTCATATACAGCTAGTCTCTACTCTTTATAATATCATTTACAGAGACCAAATAGTTCTCACCAAGAGCAAGCACCAAGGCGACAGTGGTGAGGAAAAACATCCATAACCATAAAGGGTATAATAGTAGCAATGTTAATGCTGCTATAATCAATATCTTCAAATTGGCAATGGATCAAATTGCAACGTGTATGCAAAAAGGATTGATCATAATAATGAACCTACAGAAAATAATCAGCCAAATATGCTGTTCCTGCTCAGCTCAGCATTTAGCAGTTGAAGAAGCAGCTCAGGGGTTGGTGGCAACCAAAACAGAGCAAAAATGAGAGTGAATTTTAGACTTCATTTCGTCAGGTGGCCCAACACATGACTCAAATGAGCTAATGTTGCTCTGTATCAACTGGATTTGTTAGTAATTGTTTGTAAGTGTTTGCTGTATCAACCTCAAAGTCTCTGCTGCCCCCAAGAGGCTAAATATATACAAATACGATGATAAAAATGACTCTTTCTGGAACTCAGATTTGTGAACAAATGTCAAAAAACATCTGGGTCACCTACATTAAAACTTAAAACTCAACTGTAAACCAACAGATCAATAATATTCAACACAACTGCTGCTTGTGCACTGACAAGGTCCAGTAAATCCACTCCAGTCACAAACTCAGTTTAAAACGCGCAATAAGATCCAGAAATACAACACTCTGTTTACATTTGCCAAAGCAAACTACGATGTAGACATGCATACTCATGTGACACGCTGCCAGATAGCTGAGATTTTTCTGATTCCATTGATACCAAGCACGTCCAGGTCAGGACAGCAACAACAGTCAGCGTGAGAAGTCAGCAAACAACCAACAGTGAGGTACTTACCCTGAAGGCTCTCCTAATCCCCCAAATGTTGATCAAAACTGACAAAACTGGCCTTGTTTTAATCCCAAAGGTCCAGTCGATCCAATCCAGTGACAAATTCAGTTCAAAACAGATTATTTTCGTCAATAATTCCTCAAAAACTGCCGAAGTTGTTGTAATCCGCCATGATTGTTCCTCTCTGTGTTAACACACCACACAGACAGGAGTGTAGCACCTGTTGTCTCTGCTACAACCTAACCTTGTGATTGACACCTTACTTGAGCCAATAGGAGCTTCCATGCCCTGTCCAGAGCCCACAATAACCAATAAGAGTCCAAGTTGCAAGGAAGAGCCTGCCTCTCTTCTTCTATGTAAAGACAGAGCCAATTATAACAGAGTGTGAGGATGACTGGCGCTTTGGATAACCAACGAAATCCCCCAAAATGACAACATGCAGGTTTTATATATAAAATAAAGCCAGAATATGGAATTAGATACATTTAGCTAGTTTTACTGTGAGTTTGCTTCATATATGACTTGTTTTTCCACCACAGCACATGTTTTGCTGTCTTTATATGCATAAAATTTATTTGTAACAAGGGATAGAGCATATTATTTGAATTAGGTAAGGCTAAATACTTTGCTCTCATTGTGTTTTCCAGCTAATAAGTCACAGTTTTAATCATCTGCAGGCATTTTTGTACATTCAATATATAGCATATGGTGGCTAGTTTTAGGTAATGGTAGCAAACTTTGGATAAAAGTTGCTGTGTACCTGACCTTATTGAGTCATTTTGCTCACTTTATACATAATTCATGTGCCACTGTGACACTATGACTTATTTTACAGCATTTATACAAATGCTTTGTTTCTGTACTTAAGTAGATTTTTCAGGTACCTGTACTTCACTCAAGTATTTATTTTTACTTTTTACTTTTACTCCAGACATTTTAACATAAATATCTGTACTTTCTACTCCTTACATTCAAAACGGACTCATTACTTGAGTTTTAATGTATTTGAGCCTAATCATTGATTATTTTTCACTGCGTGCGGACTTCCCAATATCAAGACTGATCCGTCCGAAAAAAAAAGTCATGCTGAAAAATGGCATAAAATACATAGCAAGACAAAAAAGATGTAAAAGGCAAAAGTAAAAAAAACAAAAAGACAAAAAACAACATAAAATATATAACTAGAGTAAAATATGCAAGACTGAAAACAAGATGAAAAAGATGTAACAAAAAACACAGTTACACAAAAGACACATCAAGACAAAAAGCTACGTAAAGGATGTAACAAGACATAAAAGACATAAGACGAAAAAAAAAGTGATGTAACAGAGAAAAGAGAAGTAACAAGATGAAAAACAACATAAAAGAAAAAAGGGCTACTTTTTAATTAATTAATTATTTTTTGTTGTTGAGTAGATTTCAGAGCCTGCATGTACTTTTTCAACAAGTAGCTGTACTTCTACTTGAGTAAAGAATGTTTGTACTTTTTACCACCTCTGGCAACAACTAATAATGGTTTTACACACACACACAAACACACACATGCTCACTAAAGAAGAAACAAGGAGAATTCAGTGGAGAGGATGTAGCAACCTGGTCTCCCAGAAACTATTATACAGTAGCTGGATGTACAGTAGACATAAACTTTGACAAGATGCAATGTAATGCTATGTGTCAGCTTCTCCTCCCGCTTCTAAAAATAGCTGGAAATGGAAGACAGCACTAATTCATTTTTAGGGGCTCCAGATTTTGATAACTGGAAGCTAGCAAGCTAGCAAACAGCATGTTATGACACTCAGCAAATAATATGTACCAGGGTCAGCACTGTGTCCGTCTTAAAGATGCAAAGTAAAAGGATTTCTCAAATATACTGTTTGCCTGTGGGGAAAAAAAGCTGAAATAAGTATTCCAGGTGCATGCACAAACCAGCCTAAACAAACACAGCAACTAATTAAAAAAAATTATATATATAGACTTGGAAAAAAAAAGTTGCAGCAACAGTTATTGTTACAAATAATAACCTCAGTGGTCTGCTTTCTGCTTTAATTTGGCACAGTTTGTTCACAGGCATAATTCCCAGTGAAAAATACTTTCTGCTTGACAATATCTTGAGCTTCAAAAGCAGCCGGAGGGGGAAATAAAATATGCTAATAGACAGCCGCTCACATCTGCTGTAGAAAACAGGGCCAATAGTCATTATCACAAGTCATTAGACAATGATACAGAGGAAATTCATGGTACACTTTAAAGCAGATGTATTACACTAATAAGCAGTGGTATCAATGTCACTTGAGCATCAGTCTATTGTACACTAACTACAGTTATAAATCATGTAATAATGGTCTAATGACTGTGCTAATCCAACAGATAACTGATTATTTTTGTAATGCTAATTGTATCGTAACATTCAAGTGCGGTACAGTGCGCTTTACATGACCAGGCTGCGAGAATAAAATGAAATAATTGCAACGGAAATGAGCAGATAAAGAGTTTGTTTTGTCTAAAAGTACAGTTTGGTCTCACTGGACTTTAAGTTTGCGTCTGGTTGGTGTCACACTGAGGCTAAGTGAACTGTTGAATGTTCAAATGAGATGTTTTGAAGAGTTGTGCAAAAATGGAAACCTTTGCTCACCCCTGGGAACAGAGTTACCATGGTGACGACGAGGCCTTTCTGTGCAGCAGTGACTTGGTTGACACAAAAGCTCCCAGTGAGACGCTATATGAAGACTAATAATAAACTACTTCAATAAAAAGGCACTCTATAGGTTATGTCAAGTTTTCTCTTCAGCCACGCTGACAAACAATAAACACTGCAAACAAATTTGATTTCTTTTTTCTATTTTCTCAGGACTTTGGCTCCTACTTTGTTCTGACACAAAGGAGAGTTTTAACTCTTAATGCATGCTGGAGAGTCTGCTTTTGTGCTTATCATGTGTCTTAGGAAACTTAATTTAAGTTGAACAAACTCAGTAACACAGTAAATTCATTCAACTTAGCATTTCAAGTCAGAAGAACTCATGTTTATACAACTCCAATTCCAAAACAGTTGGGACACTGTAAAATTTGCACCATTAATGCTGAAAGGTACATACAGGTTATGGAGGAAGACGTGCTGCTACTCAGAAAGAGTTTTGAAAATGAATACTTTTAGTTTTTTTGGACATACACTGTAGGTGAAGAGGATATGTGAGGGTATAAAAGATAAGGGTCAGTTTCCTATCTCACATGTCACAGAGGTCTGAGAGGGGCTATAGCAATCAGTGTGTGTCACAGAATCCCAACAGCAGTGATGTTGTCAAGATGCTTTTTTTTTTTGGAACCAAAAGCGGGACTCAGAAAAAGGCTTTTCAGCTGTTCAAAATTGATTTATTCACAAAATGAGAGATGAGGTTTAAAGGATCTGGGTTTCACGATGGAGGAAGGCAAGCAGAGATTGTGTAATGGACCTGAGGCACAGATAAACAGAGGAATTCAGGAAAACACAAAAAAAATTTGCTTCACTGAGCCAACTTGGCTGTAGTGCTGTAGCGCCACGCCGTTGAATTGAATGATCTAGCGAAGACTGGAGTGAAGAGCAGCAGTATACATACTGCAGGAGTGGATGAGTCGCAGGTGTGCAGGTTAACTGAGTGAGATGGAGCGCCACGCCCTGATGAACACACACCAACAAACCAACAAAAGACACAGGGAGCGGGTAAACAACAGAACGCACTGGGAATGAAGGAGAGGCACAGCTGGACAGATGTAAATAAGTATATTTTACTCAAGTGCTGCACTTAAGTACAAATTCAAAGTACTGTCCTTGAGCATTTCTGTTTTATGCACTTTTAAACTTCTACTCCATTAATTTTCAGGAGCAAATAATATACTTTTTTTAAAGATTATTTTTTGGGCTTTTACCTTTATTTTGTGATAGGGACAGCTGAAGACATGAGAGGAAAGAGGGTAGAGAGAGAGAAAAAAAGTTTAGCTTACACACAGGAACACTAGTTGCTGCTGCCCTCTGGTGGTCGGAAATGTTTATAATATAATATATTGATAATGGGTACAATGATCAATAAAAAATTGACAGTTGTCACTAAAATAATGTGAATACAGTAAAATAATACTGAAGTTATAAATTATTGTGAAGTAATATAGCTACACTAGAATAATATAGCTATGTGTGCATTAATAAGGGAATTAAAGCAGACATTTCAAAGTAACACAAAAGTTACTTCCTCTAGTAACTAATTACTTGTATATGCAATGATTGGTACTCTAATTCAATAACTTTTGAGAGAAGCAACTAGTAACTGTAAGTAATCAGTAAATTTCAGTAACTATAGCCAACGCTGGACATAAGTGATGATTATTTTTATGAGTCTACTTATTGATTTCCTTTTTTTTAAATGAAAATTCTGCATCACATGTCTTTGAGTAAAGGATCCAAATACTTCTTTCACCGCTGCCCAGAATTCGCTTTTAGGTGTTGTACTGATTGGAACAATGTTAAATTTTGGCACATGGCATCATAGCAGCACACTGATCTATCTTCATCCCTCATTATGTCAGATATTCCCTCTAAACTGTTCTAATCCGCAGTGTAAAACTCTGTCAATGCCGCATACAGAGAGAGAAAAGGAGGCTGAAACAAAGTTTACTCAATTGCACATCCAATTGATTTGCATTTCCCAGACTAATACGCAAACCGAGGAGCATATCTTGTGTCTTATGCATAAATCAACAAGGATAATCACATTATGAAAATCAGGTTGATGAGGTGCTTCTCCCTCACTGCCAAAGAACCCAGGAGGATGTGCTTCAGTCAAAAGAATTTGCTCCCCGACAAAATCAAAACTCAGCTGATGTGCTATTTCAGGTGCCAGGAAATGTCGATCGTGGAATATAATGAACCAGATCATAAGTCTCCGCTGTCACATTGCCTCATTCACTCAGTCATGAGACGTTAACCACATCCAATGAGAGCGAGTCCGCCTCTCAGCCAGTCAATGAGTCGCTATGACAACAGCTCTTAACAAGCAAAATCGGGTTTGATGTCTTGAAAAAAACAACTCTTGGCATCAAAAGGGGGCTGCTTTACAGACCGAGCCCCTCCTGGAGACAACTGTAAAGATGCCTGTCCACTCTGTACTCCCTTGAAATAAGGGTCCCAAAAGGGTTCTGAAGAACCTTTATGAAAAAAGGGTCTGTCAAGGGTTCTTTGTAAGACTAAGGGTTCCATTAAGAATCCTGTTCATCTTCCAAAAAAAACTAATTTTGGAAGAAAGTTTTTTAATTTCAACAATCTTTGGAGAACTCATTCGTCAAGGGTTTGTCAGAGGTTCCTCACAACATAATATAAAATGGTTCTTGATAGAACCCCCTGCGTGAATTCTAGATAAAACCCTTGACATATAAAAAGGTTCTTTGTAGAACCATCTTTGTAAAACCTTCCAAATGAGGTTCTGGGTGGTTGGAAATCCTTGGAAAACTCTTTCATCAAGGTTCTTTATACATTAATATAAAACGGGTACAACTTGGTATTACCAATTGGGTGGGTTCTAGATAAAATCCTTGGGATATAAAAAGGTTCTCAGCAGAACCCACCTAGGGTAAGACTAGGGGTTCCATCAAGAACCCTTGTCATCCATTTCTCAGTAGAACCCCCTACCGTGGTGGGTTCTAAAAAACATTGGAATACAAAAAGGTTCTTAGCAGAAGCCCTGAATGGGTTCTGGATAAAACCCTTAGAACATAAAAAGGTTCTCTGTAGAACGTGGATAGAACGCTCAGAGAGGGTTCTGGGTGGACCCATCTCACCATAGAAGGGTTCTCTGTAACACCCTCTCCCCTGGGTGAAACCTTTTACAGATGGTTCTTTACGTTGTGCTGTAGGAGGAGCTCTCTGAAAGGGTTCCAAGTGTAACTTTTATAAAAGATACTAGGAACCAAAATGGGTTTTCCTGTGGGGACAAGCTGAAGAACACTTTATGGTTCTAGTTAACATCTTTATTAATAGTGTAGGATGATGGAGCTTGTAAATGTAATTCCGATCATCTGTTTCCATTTTGTCAAAGAGGGAGAGCTGATGAACACAGAGTCTCATTACATATTCAGAGACAATGAGCATCAGTGTCAATGTGATGTCAGTGGGACGGGTTTCCCTTCATCTATTAACCTCTGGACGGGGGGGCCTTGAACCAGAGACCCCCACAACTCATTATTGATGCTTTCTAATTAGTCTTTTGGTTCTCTTTGATCCCATTTCTTCTTCTTCACCTCCGTGGCTTCCACGGCCTTTTGGAAATAGCGAAATCATTTCTTCTCATGCTGTGATTTACAGTTATTGCGTGCCGAGGCCAGGCCAGGTAATTTGGCGATGAAAATGAGCAGGGACAGGAGGAGAGTTCAAGTCTGTAACTCATTTCCACCTTCACTTCCTCCTCCTCCTCTTCTTCCTCCCACATATGAAAGTAATAACTCAGTCTTTGTGTCCTCAGCTGACTACGGAGCCCCGCGTTAGAGCATTGCATCGGCCAGGCATGTTGGTCTCAAGGTTGTCCTCGGCGCCGAATATGAACCTCAATAAAAATTGATCTGCACATATCTCAGCCAAAAGACAGATGGCTGTTGAATAACAGTTGAGCTCTCGAGGACACCGAGCTGAAAAATTTACACATCAAAAAATCGACTTGGAAACATTTCTGCTCAGGTAAAATTACACAGCGGTGCATTTGCAGTATGTTTCAGTCACACTGCAGGCACCTCTAAAATGTAATTCTGCTTTGAAATCGCAAGTTGGATAACAATAATAATAATAAAAAAAATGATACTGAAAGTAACCTGCTGTGCAGATCAAATATAAGTGAACCAGGTAATGTGTCCATTTCCCAGCATGTTGTTATGGGTACAAACTGTGCACACAATAACCAAAAGCATATTGTGTCTAATTCAACAGAATCACTGTGATAAAAGAAGCTACACTGTAAAAATATACAATTTGTTTTAATTTTAGAAAGTTAGTGTCTGCACTGCCCTGAAATTTAGTTAAAAGTTAATGAGAAAAGATTAGTTGATTTCACTTAATTCCTGTATGATTTTTTTTTTACAATGTAAAGCAGTATATGAGGTGTGTTTGTGTGCATTACTTTGCATGTTTTGGTCTTAATATTCAATGTAGAGAGTAACATATGGTTCCACTCCGTCAGAGGCTCCCATAATGCTCTGACAGCTTCTCCTCTCCTCTAATAATCCCACTAAATCTCTGCACAGCTTCCTCCCTGAAGTGGACATCAGCCTCAGGACCTGTAAGTAAAGCCTTACACCTGCACGGTGGGGCCAGTAAACAGAGATGATCTGCTCCCAAAAAAACCTTGAAATCACCCGACCTCATCCCCGGGGCTGGAGAGGACAGAGTGTGTATGTGAGTGTGTGTTTGTGTGTACAGACAAATTGAGAGGGGGTGAAGAAGAGGTGAACGATGGAGGGCAAAGAGAGTTATAGGCTGCACAAACAATTGCACATGAGTGTGTTTTTTTGGGGGGGGAAGTCAAGAAGAGGAGAAGAGTGATGCATTCATCAGTTTTGCGAGTGTGTGTCTGTAAGAAAACGGGAAGAGGGTTAGAGTGGCTAGAGAGAGGCCTCTCCTAAAGTAGCTCTGATTGCTCACCTGGTGTATGCTTAGTATGTTCATTATGTTTGTGCGTGTACTGCTTGATTACTAGGCCATGTGAAGTAGTCCTAATCAAACAGTGAAGAGAGAAAAAAACACCTGATCCTCTGTAATCACATTAATTCCCAACTGGGCTCAGCATTCACACACACACACAGCGACCTGCAAGGGTCTGACTGCCCAAAAACAAAACCTGACATTGTGTGGCCTCAGACAACCTGCATCAGCGGTTGCCTTTTTCTCTAATGTGCTCCCACAGCCCTGCTGGGTGACCTCAAAGTACCCATTTAGCGCAGCCCACCATGTTCTGAATGTGTTCGTTTGAACTGATTTTAATCTGAAAGTTATCATTTTTTATGCGGTGGAACTGTTAATCATAGGCTCTGTTTGGACAAGTTTACATTTGCACTGATACCACCTGTAGTGGTAGAAATGGGAGATTTCAACCATTTTTTTTTTTTTTACCATTACTTAAAGCAATCTACAGTATTCTATCCTCTAGCTCTTTCCCGATTATTTCTAATTCTTTTAGCTAACTATTTCTGACACTTTTTAACGTTATATTATCCATTACTTAACTGCTTGACCAATGTATCCACTTCTTTTAGTTTTTACAGTTTAACACCAGTAATACCCAGTATTTAAGCTAAGTATTTCAGCTGCTATCCATTACTTTTAGCAACAATTTCAATCATTTATCAATTATTTTTTAATTATTTCAGCAATCAACTACTTTAGCTTTGTCACCATTTAGCCAGTTAGCTTTTAGCTAACAATTTTAACTGTTTGTCCATTACATGAAGCTCACAGTTTCAACTATTTATCAATTAGCCTACTTTTAGCAAAGTATTTATCCAGTATGTTAAGCTAATACATTTCAACCATTTATCAATTACTGTTAGCTATCTATTCCACCATTAAGTATTAGTTATGGATAAATAGTTGAAATACAGTAAGTAGCTGTTGATCTCATTTTCAACTGTTTAACCATTACATTAAGCAAACAATTTCAACAATTTATCAGTTACGCTTAGCTTAACTTATCTATTTAGAACATTTAAGCATTACTAGTATCAGTTATGATAAACAGTTGAAATACACCAAGTAAATAATTAGCTATCAATCTCAACCATTTATTCACTTCTCTGCTGGCTTGCTAGCTGTGTTCCCGTGCTACAGCTGACTACATGGATACACACTGATTAGTTGAGCTTCCCTTCAGTCTTTCCAAGTACACCTTAGCTACTGCAGAAGTACCCACTGGGGTAGGTACAAGTGCCCCTGGTTGGGAATCACTGACCTACATGGCCACAGGGAGGGGGTAACGTAGTGTCAGGGTTAAAAAGCCAAAAAAGGAGATCTGGCTCATGTAGATGATAATATAACTAAAAGGATGAGGCAAAAATGTCAGATGGAAGGAAGCCTGTATGAGCCAGTGGTAATCTGAGAATAATCAAACTAAGAGAAAACAGCCTTCTCTTCACCTGGCTGGACCTGGACAGTGGTAATGTCCTTATAAAAACACTGATCCATCTACAGTCGAATTACAGCCTTTGCCATTAAACCAAATCCAGCCTCTCTCTGTGTGTGTGTACGTGTGTGTGTATTGGAGAGGAGCAGCTTGCCAATACTGCCATCAATATCTGTTCATCTAATAAATGCACAATCTTGCAAAATAAAATTGAGTTTCATTCACAGTCGCCAGCGGGGCCATATTGAAACCTATTGATTGCCTGTGCTTACGCTTGCCTGCAGCAGCAGCAGCGGTGGCGGCGGCCAAGGTCCCATTGGTTTTGGGATGAGATGTGATCAGTGCGGCTGCCAAATGAGAGCAGCGACAGCGGCGACACCGGGCGCAACTCAGCAGAGTTTTCGGTAGCACGCGCGCTGGCACTTAACCTTGAAGCTGTGTTCAACCTCACTATGAATAATGCCCTTGGGAGGGGGAGGGGGAGGGGAAGGGAGTGCAGCGGGCACGACAAGAAGAGGTGTGGTGGAAGGGGAGGCAAGGTGAGAGTAAAATACAGCGAGATAGACACTGTGCATTTAAAGAGCTGCAGAGACTGTGGGAAGGTTGTATAGGATGAGTGTGTGCGTGGAGGAGGAGGAAGAGGGGAGGAGGAGAGGGAGGAGCGGAGTAGGAAAGGATGCCAGAAAGGTCACTAGGCAAAAATGATGAAGTCATCTGTATTAGATTTTCTGTGGCTGCAGCCTGGATGAAAGCTGGCTGCCAGCCAGAGAGGTGAGTTGCGTGTACCTGCGGCCAGAGCTCCTCAGGCATTAGCAGCTCATCAGTTTTCTGGATCCACATAGAATTTTAATCAATATCTGGGGGTTTGTGTACTGCTTCTAAAGAGGCTCTTTCTACAGCCTGGGATAATATCAAGAAAATGAATTAATTGTGGCATTTTGTTATCAAGTATTTTTATTACCGGTGAAAAACAGCAGGCGATTTTAGGAGGGAATGTGGTGGATGCTGCCCCCATTGTTAGCAAAAAGACTGAAGTGTGTCCCCTTTGTTCTCCATCCCTGAGTGTCAGAGAGAGTGCACAGGCAGAGGGGTTTTGTAGTTGAATGTGTTACTCTAGTCTGTCTGACTCATTGATTCGTTATGTGGCTGAGGTTTGTGCAAGTTAGAGCCCATGGATCAACCATGGCTCTCAAATATCAGTGGCCTAACTGCACTTGTGCCCAGTGACATATGTAAACATGGACAACAGCTCCCCAAAAGTGAAACTAAAACATCTTGATCGCCTCCTGGTGGCTGGCTGCAGTATAAGTCATAAAACCCACCCCTCCATTTTAGCACATAGGACATGGCCCAAACTTAAAACTAAACAAGCACAAGTTAAATACATTCTTTCTATAAAAAGCAAATTTATTGTCATGATAGACAGCTGAACCCTGAACTGAATTGGCCGGATGTATGGGCAGGACTTTAAAAGTGCAGCTCCACCTCTGATCATTACTGGGTAGACTCGTTTCTGGGATATTTTGGCTTCATTTTTGTGCAGCGTGAGGAAGTGGAGATGTATCCTCCATCTTTATTTATGTAAATGGTCCATCCCTTCTGTCTGTAAGTGAAACATGCTGCAGGGACTGTTTCATGTGTTCAGGCCTGGAGTTTTATCAAACGTGAAGTTTAGGAGAGGTTTGACCATTTACCGTCAAGCTATAACAACCTTCTTTGTTGTGGTGAAACACTGAAGTTCGCCATTTGACGAAACACTCCAATCTTTACGATGCAGCATTATCAAGATCTTAAGGCTTTTCTGACCACATTTGAGTTGGCTATGGTCCACCTGTGGGGAGCAGCACGTCACAGTATAAAACATGTCATTTCCTGTTCCAAGTAGGTGGCTGTTTAGAGGGTGCGGCTATTTTGCGGCTCCCCGAGAGGGTGGGATGAAGGCTGCACCAGCAGCCTTTTGGAAATCTCTTTTTGCCACGTCCATCGCCAACATCCATATCAGATGGAAATTTTTGACATGACTAGCATGTGTGGCAAGTTTTGTGAGTTTTTCAAGCAGTTCAAGAAGTTTAGGCCCTCAGAAATGCCATTCATTTGGCAGAAAAAGAAGAATTTCTTGCATTACAATCGGGTCCTCGCACCACATTTGGTACTCGGGCCCTAATGATCCATTTGAATTCCTGCCTTTTAGGGGTTGTTTTTTTTTTTTTTTTGGCACACAAATGCATTCAATTTCCATCTGGTCGTCTGTTTGTCTCCATGACTGTTTCGCATATCCACAGAGCCACTTTGTAAAAATCCAATAATTGTTCCCAAAAAGTTTGGAGACCGTGGCTTCCTCCGGGGCCCTGGATCCACTCCCCCTACCCGCCTCTGCGACTGCTAAACCACTGATGCAACAAATAGGCAATCCACTCCCTGTGGCCCAGGACAACTCTGTAGCCTCTGCAGTGAAGGCCTTTTCCACTGCTCACAGACGCTTCCTCTGTCACACAAAATAGGACTCCAGCGTCTGGATATCATAATAATGTAGATTATATATTGCTTTTCCATTCGGCAAATAGTTTTTTTGGAGGATGCAAACAGAAAACACCCATGCTCAGTCATAAAATAGTCAGAATTTTCCCAGAAAGGCAACAGCCTTTTTCAGCTGAAACTTAAGTGATTCAACTGTTTGCAGTTTGTGTTTAAAGGTGAAATATGTATGTATGCATTCAGAAATGAGTACAGCAGTCCAAATAACGAGTTGGAGCTATCGCCAGTATATTAAATAGGTTGAATTTCTATTTAATATTCAATCTATAGTGGAAAAGAGTTGTTTCCCCCAGCCCCCCAAGCGCAACATTATATTTTTATACTGAAAAGCAACAACGCCGAGTCCTGTTTGTACTGTTGATTGTCTGTTGATGTAAAGCTAAACCTGCTGTCCTGAAAATAAAAGCCCACTGCTCTGAAAATACATACTCTGGAGTTGGAGTTCAGTGACTACCTGTCTTAGTATCTGCCAGACAACTGTTATAAACATCAACTCCTTCTAAAAGATTATGAATGATTTCGTGCGACTCGTAAACAGACACTCATTCAGCGAGCAATCAGCATTCATTTTAATTCTAATAAACAAACAACAAAAATGGATGAGAGAAATGGAAATGTCAAAGGAGAACATGTTGTATTTCAACTTATCATGTTTCCTTAATCTCTGATGACAAGGACAGTAAATATATCACATATTTCTCCTTTAAAAAAAATCCTGCAGTCCTTTAACACTGGAGAAAAACTACTCGTCAGTGCACTGTATTAAATTCAGGAGCCTAGTTTGTTTGGTGGAGGAATTTTCTTATTGACTGGCTGAATATACAACAACATGACCTGTAGTCAAAGTGATTACAGTGCAGCTGCAATAAAGGCATAATAGTCGAAATTTCCTCAAACATGTCAGGTTTGGCCTTGGTGCCAAATAATTGACTCCAATTCTCAAGACAGACTATGTTGCTCTGACCCATAACAATCATAAAAGAAATAAATAAAAAAATAATGTCTGAAAGAAACCTCAGTAATAAAAAACAGAAACAAAACGTGTCCTAAACAACTGGGCTCTCTGAGCTTGATTAGTGTGAGAATTGGTGGTGAGGAGTAATTGGAAGCAGGCAGAGGTGGCAAAAGTACACACATTCTGTACTCAAGAAGAAGTACAGATAGACTGTGGTAAAAGTAGAAGTACAACTTCAACTTCTGTACTTCAATAAAGGTGAAAACATACAGGTTTTGACTGTACTTAAAGAGGAAAAGTAAAAAAAAAGTGGCCTTCTGAAGGACATTTCTACCAGCCGTTATGTGCAAAGCTAACTGAACCTCACCTTTTCTCCATGTTCAAGTCTCCCTCTCTGTTTGTATTATCATGTCTTTTTTGTCTAGTTACTTTTTTATGTAGCTTTTAGAGTTCTTACATCTTTTTCATCATTAGTTTTTCTTTAAGTTATGTTTAATATGTAATTTTTCATCTTGTTTTGTCTTTTTGTTTTGATGTCTTTTGTTATATCTGTCACTTTTTGGTTTTGTTTGGTCTTTTTTTTTGTTTTTCATGTTAAATGTTGTCTTGTTTTTTTTGTTTTTTTTAATCTGAAATGTTGTTTTTAGTCTTGTCACACCTTTTTTGTCTTTTATGCTATTTTTCGTCCTGTTTTGTCTTTTTGTTTTGTTGCATCTTCACGTCACTTTTTGGTTTTGTTTGTTTTTTTTAGTCCGGTCATGTGTTTTTTGCGTTGCATCTTTTACACCTACGTTTATGTCATGTTGTGCCTTTTTCGTCATATGTCTTTGTTTTACTTATTTTTTTTACCAAATTTTTTTTTTGTCATGTTACACACTGTATTTCTGGTCTTGTTAGATCTTTTACATCTTATTATGTCTGTTATTGTGCTATCATGCTCTGATGGATACACCAAGGAATCACCTTTTCTATGTGTTACTGTCTCATCCATGCAGGTTGAAATCAATCATGATGTTGGATGAAGGTGATGCAAAATAAAAAAAAATATCTAAAAATAATTCCACTTAAATGCATTAAAACTAAAGTAACAAATGTACAAACAAAATGTAAGGAATAGAAAGTATAGTTATGTGTTCAAATGTAGGGAGTAAATGTAAATAGTTGTCAGAAAAATAAACACTTAAATTAAATAGTGTGATGGTGCAATAAAGGTTTAATAGTTGAAATTTCCTCAAACCTCATCAAATGTCGACATCAGCTTCAGCTTTGGTGGCAAATAATTCACTCTGATCTCTCTGACCCTCAACAATCATAAAAGAAAGAAATACAAAATTCCCATCTGACGGAAGCCTCAATAATATAAAATAGAAGCAAGACATGTGTCAGGGGCCGCTGAGCGCTGTGGGCTTGGGGAGTAAATGTACTGGGGCTGATGAGTAATGGGGAGCAGGTGTGCAGGCAGGTGACAGATCAGGAGACGAGTTGGAGCTGGAAACACACTGAGAACAGTCGGTGGGCAGGTGAGGAACAGCAAGGTCTGGAGCTACAGAAAAATTAGTAATGCACAGAAGAAGAAAAAAAAAAACAAGATGTAGTGTGAGAAGAGGATGATTCACATAAAAGTATGACCAAGCTTTTTTGGTGGATTTTTCTTCGCAGTCATGATGCACCCACACAGGTGTTTTCGCCTCACTCGACCTCCTCTCGGGACTGTGTGGGCATGTGCAGACTGTGATTGATTGGCATCTACGTCACTCTCCTGTTTTGCTGCACCTGTCAGGTCGAAGTCACACTTGCACCTCAATTCGAGGCTGTGTGACTGACTGAATTTAAAATTGTTTCCTGTTTAAGTGCGAGCTCGGCAGACTCCGCTTCAGACTTGCAAATTTGCAGGGTTAGCCAGAAGAAAGTGTTGTCTTGCATGCATCTTGTGTGAGAAAACCACTCTGTTTTGTGCATTTTAACACTAACAGACTGATTCCTCTGCTCAATATTTCTTTCATTACTCACATCAGACTGACATTCTGATTAGCAGAGTACATGGAGTTTGGTGAGGCATGTATTTTCCTTAACAGTGGTACCAAATTCAACCTGATTGGATGTCTAATCAGACAACTCAAAACATCTGTGTAAGTGTGCTTCGATGAGTAATGTCCACACGTTTTCACGCCCAAAAATCTAGTCCACAGCCCAACTGTCAGCTGCCCAGACGTACCCCACATATTTATTACTGTCAGTGAGTCCAAAAAGATGTTTTTTCTTACATGCGAGAAAACTGACTGCAGAACTGTGTTTATAATTGTATTTGACTGGAATGTATTCACAGTTTGGGAATAAAATTATTTGCTTTCCTGCCAAAATTTAGATGAGAAGATCAATACTACTCTCATGTCTGTATGGTAGACATGCAGCTACAGCCAGCCGGGGTTAGCTTAGCATAAAGACTGGCCATGTCCAAAGGTAAACAAAACTGCCTACAAGCACTAGCTCACTAATTAATGAATAGACAATATATAGCTGAGAAAAAGTCGAAATGGAATGACATTTTTTTAGACCACATCCCCGGTCGGACTTTGCATTTCAATCAGGAGAGACTCAAGAGTGAAAATGAGATTAGTTTATTGACATGTGCATGAGACAATGAAGCATAAAAGTCTTTGGCGGTTAGAGCCTATTGTGGTGACCAGAATATGCACATATATCAATAGGGGGCAATTAAACTGTAGTGAAGAGGAAACCCCCCCCGGGGTGTAGACACTGGTGGTGGTGGTATAGAGATGACAATGCAGATACTGGTGAGGTGAGTGGCTCCGAACTCCTGTGGCCTGGACCTGATGACTGGAGGAGAGCGGCGTGGTGGAAGGTCGGGGTGATCGTCACTGGCTTGCCTGACTGGAGGAGAGAGGGGTGGAGGAGGGTTGCGCAATTGTCTGTATGCAACAGTGAACGCCCACAATCGAGACCGTGGCAAAACCTGATTGGATAGTAAAGAGGAAGTGGGAGGAGTGAGGGAGAGTAAAGGAAAACTGTGAATGAATGCAGCGAAGGAGGTCTTCCTGGTTGAACTTGCGCTGAGCTTCATATCTCATATCTCTTGATATCAAAATTAGGGCTGCATGATAATATACACAAAATATGACCTGTGCTTACAGGGGCTTGAACCAACCAAGTTCAACCAATGATATCATGACATCCACCAATCAGTCAGTCTTCAACTTTTAGCAGCACAGAGCTAGTATTGTGGATGTATTAAAAATTGATTGATTAGTTAGCTAGCTAGAATCTGCATGGTACGTTCTGTTTGTTATGACACGTCCACTTTTCAACTTTCAAATTGTATTCCTCATAACGTTTTACCTGGAAATATGTCAGAATACAGAAGCCAGATGCTTTCAAAATGCTATTTCATCATGACTTAAAAAAGGCTAAATTTAATGTGCAATGTAAGAGGTAGATGGATTTTTTTAACCTTAGAAGAGAGCCAGGTGAGCTGTTTCCTGTTTCCAGTCTTTAAGCTAAGCTAAGCAAATGGTTTCCCGGTGTTTTCCGTCTAACTCTCAGCAAGAAAGAGAATCATCATCATTTTCCCAATTGAAAAACTATTCCTTTAAAACAACTCTTTGGCCTGTGCTCCCATCTGCCAGTTTCAGTGTGAAGAAGATGAGTAAAGTGCAGCGTAAGGGCAGCCTCGTCCTAATGATAAAATAGATGTTGATGACAATGCTGTTATACGAGCTGATACAGCATATAGCTTCTCTATACATATTTCAAAAGGGAGAGGACAATAAGCTTCTGCTTAATCACCCGTTTTAACACTCGCCCTGAGCTGTGATCAAAAAGCACTATAAGGGTGTGAGCGCGGGCCGCGAGCGTGCCGCTCCCATCAGCGAGTTTTTTCGGAAATCAATGCAGTCATGCCTCAAGTGCGGACTCAGAGGAAGAATATTTCAAAGTTTTAATAATTGGGATTCAACTGATCCGGAGCTGCCTCCCCTACAGTTTCGGCTCTTCACATTCCTGAGAGCTCTTTGCATAACTCGGCATGATTGGTTGTGATTTCTCAAGCAGAACCCCGAGCGGCCGACAAGCCGGTGCGACATTGTTGAGAATGTCAAGGCGGGTCAATCAGCACGCTGTCAAATGAAAGCTACCAATTACCTTGCAACCAATCACGCAGAGTGCAGGTTTGCATGCAGATTACCCACTGTGGATTTTTATTTTTTTTAAAACACCAAATGTTTGATATTTTTGAAAATTCATTGCTGTCATAGAAACGGTACGAGCTCTTGTTAAACGCTGTGGTCCCCGCTGTCATCGGAGCGAGCAAAGGGTTCATTTGTCTCCCTCCCATATCTAAACACAACTGTTGGGCCACTCAGATAAAGAGAGATAAATATTTGGCTATGTCATGCTGTTGCTCGGAGTGGAAAGCACCCTGTGAAAAAAAATATGACAGAGTGCATTATTCATCACATCACAGGACTAATAAATTCAATGCTTTGTGAAAAAAGAGAATGTGAAAAAGGGGGGGAATGTGGAAACGCAGTCCACCGGGCGGCCAATCTATCATGCTGTTGTAAACCTCTATTACAAGGACTGCCTGGGATTCCTGCACATATAAATCACTTCACTAATATGACCGTAGCATGGTGGCTGACCACAGGCCCGAGCTGCTAACTACCACACAAAAAAAACATAGAAGAAGAAGCAGAAAACACTTACACAGGAACAAACACCGCCCTCCCCCATCCAGCGGTCCAGTTGTACTGACCCGAAAGGCAGAAAGCAATTTCAGCCGAGAGTACAAGCATTATTACAGGTCTTGATGGAAATGAATGGTGGGGTGGAGAGCTCGACAGGGTAATGCCTCACATGGCTTGTACTTGCTTTCTGGGTCAGGCGTTTCCTTAGATTCCCTGACGCATGTGGCGCAGGCACACACGCACGAGAAAACAGGGAAACAGTCAGGACACAAACAGAGAGACGGGCAGTCGATGAGCTTGTATTTGTATATTTGAAATACATAAAATACATCGTTTGATATGTCGTTATACGCTCAAACGAGAAACCCCAGTATCTGGAGTAAAACTGCTTTGGTGTTTGGTGCAAATTTCACAGATTTTTTGAGTTTGTGTTCTGTGAATGAGGCCATTCGTTCAGCATCACACGAGACGTCCAAATTCATTATTGACTGATAATAAGGCCTCTGGCAAGGACGACTTGTTGGCAACATCTTGCCTCCTCACCATATTATGCATGAATATGATATAGCCTCTGAATTAATTAACTACCACTGTGAGACTATGGGGAGTGTGTTTACAGGCCTTTAAAGAATGCCATTGGAGATGGATGTGAGAGATATTTTATGTTTCTGCCTTTGAAAATGGGAAATCTGTTCATCACTCATTAGCAGACACAGTGTCTTTGAGCAAAAAAAAAAAAAAAAGGACAATAAACACTGAGCCTGCTGTGGTATTGACGGTGCTAGAAATTAATTTGTGTTCCGCTCAACATTAATTAATCACTTATAAGAATGGTACCTTAGCCAAACTACACAGGATGTTTTGACATTGGTAGTCCTCAGAACATTGCCGTGTCCAAAAAGCGTCCATTCAGAAATTAATTACAGCCTTACCATGGCTGCAGCATCGCTGTGAGTGCAAGCTGTTTTAATTAGCACAGCGAGAGCGTAAGTTATTCAGTCAGTTAATTCTCTGTAATGCAGCACAAGCCAATAAATGCACACATAGTTCACCCTAGTGAAGCGTATATACAGAGGATCTGTGCATGCATGCTAACACACATTGACCTGTACACATTAACTGTATGTATGCATCTAGACACACAACGCACGCACCCACACTGTACACTGTAAAAACTTTGTTTTAACTTTAATTTAGTGTCGGACTGCTTTAAAATTTTAAGCTGGCTGAATTTGAAAAGACAAGCTGAGGTAATTTTGTAAGTAAGAGTTTTTCTAACTTGAAGTCTTTCGACTTGGCACGAGTTGTATGAATGTACTGTGCCGAGTTCAGTCAACTCATAAGTTTTTCTTAAGAAATATTATCAGTATATTAGCGATCTTCCCAGCGTGCATTGTTTGAAAGTTAAAATTTTCCAGAGGCCCTTATTTTTTATAGACTGAGCAAAACATATATGATGAAATAATTTAAGCTTATTGAACATGTTTTCTCTCTCTGACTTCGAGCATAGCTGTATTAATATCACGTTTAGTTGACTAGAAAAGTTTTAACTCATTTTAAGTTAACGATTATGTTCATAAGGTCTGAAGTGCTCTGAAAATAAATAATATTTAAGTTTATTTAACTTAAATTAATCAAATGTGGATACTTAAGTAAATGAGAAGAGATAAGCCGATTCCACTAAGCTTCTTTATGATTTTTACGGTGTACATGCAGTATGCACAGCTGGAGGGGACACAAAGAAGACCAGTGACAAAAAACATGAACAAAAGAGGAAGAAAATGATCATTTAAGTCATTTCCTGCATTGTTAACACCCAGCTCGAAGAGGTTGATGCGTTCCTCAGAGACTTCCATGACAGCCGTGTCTTTTCACCGCCTGTGCATGTTTCCAAATCCCCCTTCCCCTGTTCTGAGACAATCAATAGAAAGCTTTTTCGCAGTGGACAGCCAGGAATACAAAAGACCCCCGGGTAATAAAAGTCAGTCCCTGATGTCGCAGCTTCAATCTCTTAGGCGCTGGTAAACGTCATTGATGAGTAAATAAAGAAAACATGCAGCAGCGCCGGCAGTCAGGTCGCGGCTTGGCTTTAATTCATCTTCTCCTGATTATGAAAAAAAAAAAAAGAATAAAAAGATGTCTGCCTTACCTCAGCAGACATTAAATGCGGGCCACAGGTAACAAATGTGCCTTATCGTGACAAGTTGAAGCGAGTGCGCGGAGAAATTGCACCAATATTAGAAACATAAACTCTGGATTTGTGTCGAGCGAGGTTGACTATATTGTCATTTTTCTTTCAGGCGAGCTTCTTTCCATTCACATTAAAAAGAAATACAGACTACTGTATGTTCAGAAAACAACATCCTAGAGACATTTTGTTTCTCTTGTGATTCGTAACTCTGTTTTCTGTTCACTGGTGTAAGAGGCCAAGACGTAACTGATCATCTCAGCTGGTGGTGTGTGTGATTCTGTCATGTATAATTTCAGACTTTTTTCTCTCCTGCTTTGTATTACTGCAGGATATAAAGCATTCTAATGCAGCTTAAAAAAAGCTGAGAGATGCATGAAAAATGAGTTTCCAGGACTCTTCTGGGGTTATACATGGTATTACACATGTTAAAGCTACTGTATATAGCTCCAGCACAAACCTGAATAATTTATAGCTTCTTTTCCCGTCTCAAATATCATGCAGCTACAAACAAACAGTATGTGAAGCAGCCCTCAGCGTGCACAGGGCTTCATACACTCACAACCTAATATCAATCACTCTGAGAAATAAAGGGACGGACTAGAACCATAAAGGGTTCTTCTGCTCATCCCCATAGTAGGACCTAGTTTGGTTCCTGGTAGAACCTTTTATAAAAAAAATTCCACCCTCAGAGAATTCTACCTAGAACCCCAACATAAAGGGTTTATCTGAGAAACATCTGTGAAAGGTTTCACCCAGAACCACCTATGAGAGGTTCTACAGGGAACCCTACTATGGTGTACTTACAGAGACCCCTTGTTGGAGACTTGACAAAAAGGTTCCCTTAATAGAACCCTTAGTCTTAAAGAAAAACTTTGACAAAAGAGTTGTTCAACTGATTCGATATTATTCCTCCCAAACTTCCAAAAAGGGTTCTTTGGATAAAAAAAGATTATTAACAGAACCTTTAATCTTACAGGGAACGCTTGAGGGACCCTTAATGAGAGACTACTTCAAGGGTTTTAACAATTCTTGAAGAACTCTTTCTTCCAAAAAGGGTTCTTTGGATGAAAAGGGTTTGTAATGGAACGCTTGATGAACCCTTTCTTCTAATAAGGGTCGAAGTTTTACCCAGAACCATTTGCTTCTGGAGAACCCTTTTGGAACCCTTATTTCTACAAGTGTAGGATTTCTTCTTCTCTTGCCTGCAAGTGTGAAAGACAACATCTGAAGGTCGTTGTTGCATAAATTCTCAATACACAGATGAATACGCATCATGGGGTAGCCATTTCCATTTGCTGTTTCAGTCAATTTATTGAATATGCATCAGGTCATGATTTCTAATGCTCCTCCGGTCCACGCAGGGGTAATTAAACCAAATATGATCAACGGCCGGGTGTTAAAACAGCTCAACCTGAAACAGCAGCTTAGCAACTGGAGGTGAAGCAGCAGTTATGGGAAAGGAGGAGAGGAAGGCCGGCAGCAGATTAACGGTCAAGGAAGAAGGTAATCAAAGCGACCTATCAAGAAAATAATAAAAAATAAGCTGTTCCCATAACAGTTTGGACCTGACAGTGTCCTTGAAGACACCGTTAAAGCTCTGCCACGAGGGCTGCTTCAGAGAGGGTTTAATCCTCCTCAGTGTTTTGAATAAGAAATGATTCAATTATTCAGACAAACTTAATTTGTATAGCACATTTTGTACATTAAAATGCAATGAGCCCTTCAGGTGATGAGACAGGTTGACTGGTCTCATGCTTCATTCATGATGATCAGTGGGGCAATTAATACACAAGCTACCTCTGTTCATTTTCCTCTCTAGATGTGACACCAGGACGTGCCTATTGCTTTCACTAAAAACAGAGTGTTATTTAAGAACTTGTTTTATTCAGTGGCAATTAGGCCTAAAGGTTCAACAACATTTAGAGATGACTGTGGGAGGGAAGATTAGGTGGGATTTCATTGTGATGTTACAGTTGTTTTATTTTTCTTCAAGGAATAGTTTAATATTTAAACTTAGTGGCTTTCTTGCTGAGTCTTAGGTGAACTAATTGATACTACGCTCACATCTGTACATTAAATATTAAGCTAGCTAGGAGAGTGTTAGCTTATGCTGCTTGTAGAACTCTTTTGTCAAAGCTTCTTTCTCTCTCTTTCTCGTTCTCAGTAGAATCACCTGCATGGGCTCTGGATACAATTCTCGAGGGTCCTTTTTCACCAAATTCGCTCTGGTCTTGGTGCTATCTTGTGAACCAGCCCGCATTTCCACCACTTTTGAGGGAAACCTTTGTAATTTAAGATGTCATCAACCGAGGGCGTCGCACAGCATGTTCCAACTAAAACCCTTTGAATATAAAAGCGTTCTTGGTAGAAACACGAGGATGGGTTTGAGATAAAACCCTTTGAGTATATAAAGAATCTACGTAGCACAGTTTTTCCCGATTAGCTGCTTACAGTGCAAACGATATGATGTGAACTGGCATTAGCTTAGCACAGAAACAGTGGAAAACAGCTAGCATTGAATTATTAGATTCTTATCATTGTCCTGAATTATTATTAGATATTTTATGATAAAATATTTAAGAACCTGAAGATAAATATTTCAACAAGTTATTCTTTTGTAACTCAAATAAAGATAGATCAAGGTAGACAGTCAGGTTTGCATGTGTAGCTGGCTTGCACCAACACTGTGCACATACGAATGAGTCACTGAGAGGAGGCCTTTTCATCCAAATGCAACAGCTGGACTAGAAGCGCAGCAACAGATTTCTCCTTCGCCCCCAAACACATCACCTGACAGACAAAGAAACACTCGATCTACTTTTCTGTCTCTTTGTTTCCCCTCTCATCTGTCTCTTTGCCTTGCTTCCTCTCTTCCTCACTGTCTCTTGCTGCTTCGCCTCTTTCAACCCCCCCCCTCCTCTTTCTCAGTCTCCTTTTCTTTCTCAGTGAATTTCTCTCTCTAAGCAGTCGCACTCCAGACAAAACAGATGAGTCTGGAATGTTCCCACACTGCACACAGCGATGGATGACAGCAGTCCTCAATGGGATTGTGTATGTGTGTGTGTGTGTGTTTTTCTTGCCTCTATATGAGAATATTTTCCTTTTCTTTCTCTCTTCAGCAATATATATTTTTTCTCTTTATGCCAGCACCGAGGCACACATCTCAAATCTCATGGTCTCCACAGTGTCTCCCTGCCTCTCTGTCTCTATTTTTCCCCTGTTCAGGGACATCCAGTCATCTGCCTCTAAATTAGGCTATTCCATGCCGTTGCCCAATTGCCCAACAGCATGAGGCTCTGGCCGCAGCAGTTACGATGAGCGAGGGCTTCAGCCTGCCTTTAAATCCCACAGTCAAACCCCGGCAATACCATCTGTGTGTGGACAAACACTGGGTATTTTTCTTGCAGCGTATATGTGTCACTGCACTTTATTTTACAATACACTAATAAGACATAACTAGCTGTACTTTGTATCACATTAGACAAAACGTAGAAATAATATGTCCTTTATTAGACAATATTACGCCCCTCTTAGACTTTATTAAAGGATAATTATGACACATTACAACAGAACTGTTCTGTAAACTTTAGTGTATTATTTTCAACAGTTGGACCCTTCTAAAACTTTATTGGAAAGCAATTAGAGACACACTATAACAGGACTGCACTGTAAACTAAAGTGAAATCAAATACTTTTCACTTGAGACACACCTTCTCTAGCTGGTCCTACTTTTTTTGATCAAATCACATTATCTGCGTTTTAAGTTTGTGTCATCACTCATGGACAAAATATTCACCCTCGAAGAGAGTCTAATATGGGTCTAATGGTGGGAAATAATACATACAACACAACATATTTCTAGTTTTTGCCTAATTTGATGCAAAGTATAGTTTGTTATGTCCTGTTACCGTGCTGTAAAATTGAGCGTCAAGTGTGGAAGAGTGTGTTTGAGTGAGTGTGATCGCTGAAGGACAGGTGTACTCTCTCCTCTCCCCGCTGCTTCACTCTGTTTCACAGCCATGGCCGCACCTGCCCGCCTCCATCACCTCCGTCTATCTTTATCCATCCCTCCTCTTCTCTGTTTCTGCCTCTTTCCTCTTTTTCACATCCCAGGTTTTCTCTCCTTTTTCTGGCCTTACAGGAGGCCAAAGTAAAAGCAGAAGCCCTTTGTTTTTTTTTTTCTCCACGATTTATCGGGTCATCTTTTTCTTTCCATTGCTCACATTTTTGCCTCCCTCTCTCTCTCCTCTCTGTGTCTTTCTTCGCTTCACTCGGAGCCCGGCTGGCTAACATCGTGAGCCAGCTGTGAGGCTGCAATCAAACGAGCTCCTGCTAGACCCCCTGGGGTTCTGCTGACACTACACACACACACACACACAGAAAAAGAGAGGGCAGTGTGTGTCTGTGCACGCTCTCACATGTGTGCACACACACAATCACAAAACCAGCAGGAAGTTTGTGGGCGCTAATAATGAAGCCATAGCCAAAACTGTGCATAACTTTGGTCGTGATTTGGCTTTGGCTCCTTTCACAAAGGGATTCCCTTATTATTCAAAGTACAAATTCCACTCGAATTACCTTTAGGATTTTCTCTGCCTCTGGGGAAAGGTCATGGAATAAATTCTGGATGTCTCCTGCTCTGAAAGGATGTAAAGTGAATGTTGCACATACACACACACACACACACACACAAACAAGACAGTGGAGCACAGAAGTAAACCCAGCCCCTGATAAACATGTGGGAGAGCAAAAGACCTCTTGTAAATCTATCATCTCATGAAGCAGCCATCCCTTAATCCCCCTTCAACCCAACCTTTCTCAGTGTCTGCGCTTTACTTAAAGCCAGCTAACTGCTTGTTACAGGCAGTAAACAGGTATGTCTCCAGTCATTGCCTGAGTGCGTTGTTATGTCATGGTTGAGAAGAGACCCCCAGTGCGGCTCCATAACCCACTTAACCATCAGCCAGACAGACTGAAGATCGGAGGAGCAGGCTTAGGTGAGTCATGCATCAGCACTGCATTAGCTGGAGAGAGAATTTTCAAGGCAGGATGGGAGTCTATAGAGAGACAGCACAGGGAGCTGGGCTAGCTCTCTGTCTGACTTCAAATTCTGCTCAATAAAGAGGTTTCATAAGGACATTCAAACATTGCACAGAACAGTGCTGGAAAGTAACTCCAGTCTACCACAGTCAACCTATCAATCCCAAGTTTGTGTCCAGGAGGTATCCCCTGCAGGGTGGAGTACAATGATACCATAACAGCTTTTGCTCCAGCATTATCAATTTTATAGAATGAAAGGTGTTAAAAGACGAGACGTTTTCAGAAACACACATGCCAGATGGAAAAGGTTTTCTCAATCTTTCCTCTCTCCTACGTAATTCATTCGCTTTTCTTTCACGATGCCATTTTCTGTTTTTTGCTTTCATTTTCTTGCAAAGAATTATGAGAATATCCAATATGTTGTCATCTCAGCTCGTCAAATCCTGATGTCTTTGTTGCGCCCTTTACTGTCTCACACTAATGCACAAGGTACCCTTTAGCAGCTGTATGAGACACTGCCAGAAAGCCTTTTCAACATGTGATTAATGTTGTGAAATGGTTTGGGTAGGTTTAAGCACAAAAATTACTTGGGTAAGTTTGAGCAGAACTACTTGGATAGTTTTAGGAAAACATCATATTTTGGGTTAAGATAAGAATGTTACATTACATGTGTCAGGTAACGTCAGCGAAGCAAGTAACAAGACAACAGTCACATGACACTTCTTTCAAAATCTTTCATAATGTTTTGATTTTGCAGGGGACACAAACCCCAGTCTCCTCCCCACCTCCTGCAGACACGGACTTCTCCCTCTTTATAATATGTCAAAAGCCCCAATGTGTCTCTTTTGGCCACTAACGGGTATCTTTTGTGTCTGTAAGAGACACTGAGGGGCTTGACAAAATATCGGCATTTGACTAGCTGGGAATAAGAATGGGCTGCAAGATCAATACCACTCTTACATCTGTATGGTTAAGACGTAGCAGGACTCTGTAGCTAGTTAGCTTCGCTTAACTTAAAGGAAGGAAACATGGGGAAACAGCTGGGTTGGCTTTGTCCAAAAGTCCAAAAAATCAAAATGCACCCAACCAGCACCTCTAAGGTGAGATATACTTGTTTTTTAAGTGTGTATTTAAATATAATTTATAAGGATGTGCACAACCAACACTCCAAACAGCAGCAGGATACATAAGACAGCCATGATGCGTACATGAACATGTAGTTAAAATCAAGTATATCAAACTAGTTCTTTAAAGATGTATTATTTCTTGCATAGAGTTAGCTAAGATGATTGATATCATTCTCACGTACAGTTAATATGAAGCTGCAGCCAGTTAGCTTAGTTTAGCATAAAGAATGGATGTGAGGACAGCTATCATGGGTCTCAGAGCTTTTCTTTTCTAGAACAAGCCAGGCTAGCTGTTCCTCCTGTTTCCAGTCTTTACACTTGAAAGCCTTTTCACACAGCTGTGTGGTAACTTCTGACCTCCATGTCATTTCAATAAAGGGAAGGCATCAGAGAGGAAACGGTTTTGATTGCAGCGGTATGGGTAAGAAGTAGTTGGCCTCCATGTTAACATGCACAGATTTTGCTCTGCCACTCAGAGTTCGACGTGCTGAACTTCTAGCAGTTGCTGCCTGTCTTTGGCCAAATTGAAGATGGAAAAGCTCCTTAAGCTAAGCTAACATGCTGCAGGCTTCGTATTTACTGTGCAGGCATGAGAGTGGTATTGATCTTCTCATCTAAATTCTCTAGGCAAGAAAGCATAAATGTGTATTTCCCAAAATGTCAGCCCTTGTTAAGAGATTTTTTGTGTTTACAGCTTTTTTTTTTTGTCAAGAAATCCTCTGAAGGTTTAGTCTTCAAAACAGCAGAAGTAATGTGCAAATGAGAGAAAATGACTTGCTTGCACAATGAAATGTGATTGTTGCTCAACAAACAACAATAAAAAAAAAAAAGCTGTGTACAGAACTACTCTTGACCTTACTTCCAAGTAAACTGTTATCAGTGTTGCAGAATTTCAACCATCCACATCCAGCTCCCAGGTGACACAAAGGGATATTTCCCCTGAGCAGGAGAAGCCTGCTTTGGCTGACTTTGAAGATGTCTGGGCTCCCACTTGTGAGATCAGGAAAGGAAACTCATCTGTTTCACTAGCCTAGCTCAGCCTAGCCCTGTCCCATCTCAACCCAACTGTGACAACAAAGCTAATTACCAAACCTCCGATCCCACAGTGCTGACAGTCTTGTTAGCCTCCGATTTACACTTTTAATTGAATCAAGCGTATCGGCATCATCTGGCTCATACTAAATATATTTGGCTGCTTACAAGAGCCAATATCCACAGCAGCTCCGTTTGATTAAGGACGAGTTCAAAATCAGCAATCCATACTGATGACACACCTGGAAAGGGTCCCAATTACAGCTCATATTATGTGATCAGATGTCATTGGGCCCTGGATTTCTTCTGCATCTGTACACATTGTGACTCCAATGCAAGCTGCTTGAATTTATATTCAGTATTATCGTGTTTTTTCATCCAGACGAGACAATGAAGGAATTTTTATGTGTTAATGGGGCCCAGATGACAATAAGACAAAATAGTCCACACAGAACTCCAAAAAATACTCTTAATTCCTTTATCCTGCCAAAATTTTGACCTTCACTTCACAAGAAGGCATATGTTTAATAGCTGAGGCTTCAATGTGTGCCTCGCCCTACCCCCCCGTTCTGCATCAGCTTGTAAATCCTTGCCCAGAGTAACTCCAATCCTTGTACCATGAATAATCTCTTCACATCTCTGCCTTGAGTTGAAAATCTATACATTCTAGCTGATATTCTTATCTCGACAGTGAATGTTGAGGGGATCAAAACTTTTGCCTTCCAGTCAAAGCCGGTCTTGGTTCCCGCTGGAAAAGCCTGATCACGTTCATGTGCACCAGACAAAAACCGAGTTTGACATTGTGGAAATACACTCTTTTTGGAAATTGGTACTATTCCTGTCCGTATGGTAAATATGTACTGAAGCTTCAGTCGGCTGCTGGTTAGCTTAGCCTGGCAGAAACCGGAAACAAGCGGAAACAGCTAGCTTGGCTCTGTCCAAAGGTAACAAAATCTGTCAACCAGTACATCTAAAGCCAACTAATTAGCATGTTATATCTTGTTTATTTAAAGGGCCACTCCATCTGTGTTCTTTTCCCTTTTTAAAAAAAATGTGAACACCCACTCAGCCATTAACAAAAAGCAGTGAGGTTAGAGCGCTGATGCCCTCCTTTCCCTTCTCATCCGTTTACCTAGGGGTGTTATATGTAGCAACGTCATCATTCAGAAACCAGGTCACATGGGAAAACATTTTTAGATGGACTTGTAGCATAGCCTTTTGATGCTAAAACATATGTACTTCAACCAAAATCTGAATGTTTGAACTTGATTGCATAAGTAAAAGTACTGGGAAGCTACATAATGATATATAAAAAAAACCCCACCCTTTAAAAATGATGGGGGTTATGCTGCCTTCCATTTACCTTTTACAGAAGTAAAAGCTGGTGAGGTTCCTGCGACTTTCCAAGGCAGAAATCCAACTTCAGAGCATTACAGTTGAAATTTCCAACTGGGAACAAGTAAATTCCAACTCCTCAGTTCCATTGGAATGAACTGGGAAGTGAAATTGAAATATGCTTATATGCTGAAGTGGGAACTGGAATGAAATATGCTAAGCTAAGATAAGCTGAGCTAAACTGGCTGGTGACTCCAGCTTCATATTAACTATACAGGCGATGAGAGTGATACCAATCTTCTCATCTACCTCCCAGCAAGAAAGTGAATAAGCGTATTGAACAACTAATCCCTGAACTATATTGTCCTCAGCAGAAGTAAGATAAAGATCCAAAATGGCCACATTTTCTTTTCCAGCATCCTGGCAAGAAGTTAATCATGTGCACAATCCTGCCAAATAATGCAGTGTCTGATGCATACTATCTCATATTAAATGACCATATGGGTTTCAGAGAAAGTGCTATGATGAAAGGGACGCCTGAGAACAGGCAGATTTTGGCAGCCTCTTCCAAATGATTGTCTGCATAGTAGGGAGCGTTGCACGGTTAAACGGCCACTAAACGCATCCTCAGCCCTTGTAATTTGAGATAATGGCTTTGACATTTCAATGTCGGACCTACTGCGTGCCACAGCAAGCAGGCCTCCTGAAAAGCAGGGCACGAAAGTTGGAACAGCGACGCTGCTGCTGAATCTGTAATCTCTCATCCCATTACTCCTTCTGTTCCAGGAGGGAGGGAAAAGGGGACATTCAGCATTTATGTATATATCTGGTTCTAGTACATTTAGCTTAAAATGAACGCCTGCTGGAAGTCACTGAGGTGTAGAAGAGATGGAGGCTGCCTAGGTGAAAAAAAATGGCAGCACACTGAGCTCATTTTAGCTTTAAAATCACTGAAAGCCAATTATCAAACCAAGTCAACTTCCCTGTAGAGTTCAGACGTTCTTTAAAGTTCCAGTGAAACGGCTAGTGGAGCGCTTATTGCGTACATGTTTACCCCCGTGTAAAACAGGGATCTAGGGACTTGCTGGGGACATTGATTGCCATTTAAAGCAGCCAATTTGTTGTTTGGCCTCCAGCACCCCGGAGCTGAGTCGTGGTTAACCAAGCTCACAACAGTTAGCAGTTAGTTAAGTTACTTTTGGAAGAAGTAAAGCCATCTTTCAATCAGGAAACTCTGTTGATATCGTATTATCTCGGAGACCATGTTCATCCCAGTGAACCACCGTGTTTACTGGAGGGCTGCTGAGCCCGGTTACGCTGCTGGTTAACGGTTGCTGTCAACAACAACTATCTGTCCATCAGGAAACTCAGTAATTAAATCACTCACAGTTGAAGCCCAGCAGCTGGAGGACATTAGAGGGGAAACCTGTAAATATTTTCTCCAGAAAATATGATCCAGTTTCACCCAATTTAGTGAATAAAGTCACAAAGTTGTGCTTTTGTAGGGTGAGGCCTGGTACCAAGAAACACTCCAGTTTGCTCAGGTGAATGGATTTATTCTCCTTCTATGCTCAGTCAACATCACGAGTGAGAGAGCATTTCACTGGATGCAAATTTCATTCCGCGTAGGAGTGTAGGATGAGTTGTCAACATCTTTTAATCATTTCCCAGCAAAAGACAAACTCGGAAATACCATTAAGAATGCGCATTTTTGGTTAATGTTGCACCAGCTACTGGCAATACATGTTAAAAAACACTTCATGGGAGCGTACAGATAAAATTAACTAGACCAATGGGTAAACACCAAACAACTGTCTCAAAATGTAGTTTAAGGAAGTTAAAACTGCATCGAAGAACGAGACATAAAATTGCCACCCCCCCTCTGTGCCTTCAGATGGATTTGAATAAACAATGATAAGAGGAACAGCTGATGCATTTTGCTGCTCCAGTCCCTATGCTAAGATTCAACTTGGGCTATAAAAGCACATTTATTTCCCCAAATAAATTGCAGGCAAGCGTCAGGCACATCACTTTGCCTGCATTAGAAGGTAACGCCCCATGACAGGCTGTAATTACCCACAGACGAGAGACTCAGCTGTAGGGAAAACAGGAGCAGAGAGAGGCAGTGGAGAATTGGTGTGTGCGGTTGTGTCTACGCATGTATCTATGTGTGTGCGGAGGGCTCTGACTCAGCACATCCACATGGGCCTCAGAGGCGGCTGGCTCTTTTATTACCTAATCCAGTTTAGGAGATGAATCCGGCCCGTAATCTAATATTCTCATAAATGATTCCTGCCATATACATAAGTCCCTGACTTTAGCTATAGCCACAGCTTGCACCCGGCTACAGAAATGAAAAGAACACCCACACAAGACCGCATTTATACTTGTCTCTTTTTCCACTAATTGCACTGTGAGTACTCAGTTTATTGCTTATACATACCTAATGGTTTGATATTTACAGCACCTAAGCACAGCAAGTTAAGAGCGGTGAAAGGTTGCTCTGGTTCATGCCCCTTTTCTCCTCCGTTCACTGCCCCCGTCGCGGGTTATGGATGAAAACTGTTATGAAAAGTTGCTTCTAATGTCAGCTTTCATCTTTCCAAGGTCTCCCCAAACCTTGCTCTGTGCCTAATAGCGCCCTTCAGGCACGAGCCCTGCTTTCTGAGACCAGTGAAAATACCCAGCAGCGCCTTGGACACATGTCCAGCCAGGCACTGCGACTAACTGAGGTGAAAGCTCAGTGAGCAAATCCCTCAGAGATACTGTGTCATGTATTGTTTCATTTTCCCTTCACACCCTTTCTCATTTTTTTTTCTTCAGCCCACAATTCTAATATTTACCAGGCAATGCGAGCATTTCCCACTGAGCACAGACTGTATTTGTTCAGCCTCTGAAAAGCCAGTCATGATAAACGAGCCTGGCCATTTCAGTTTAATCAAACTTGTACAAACCCCAAATCTAAAAATGTTGGGACACAGTGTTTGTTTTTTTAAAAATATAGACTAATTCTGAATTTGATGCCTGCAACATGTTCCAGAAAAGGTTGGAACAGGGACATGTTTACCACTGTGATACTTCACCTTTTCTTTTAGTAACACACGATTTTACTCGTGCAGAATGTGTCTCGGCATCGTCTCTGTGAAATAATCAGGGACGTCCCTGAAAAAGACGTCATCTGGATGGCATCATGTGTTGCTCCGAACCCTCTATGTACCTTTCAGCATTTAGGAGGCTTTCACAAATCTAACAGTTACCAAATGATGTCATGGGCACTAACACACCCTCAAACCATCACAGATGTTGACTTATGAACTTTACAATGGCAACAATCTGGATGGTTCTTTTCCTCTTTAGCCCAGAGGACACGAAGTCCATGATTTCCTCCGGATTCTTTGAATCTTAATATTATGGATTGTAGATGTGAAATTCCTTTTAAGTGTGTTCACTAGCCCATGCAGTATTTCACTCAGTGGTGACCCTCACCCCATCTTCACTTGTGGATGACTGAGCCTGTCTTTCGTACCCACTCGTGACACTACCAACCAACTATCAATTAACCTGTTGACCTGTAGGATGTTCCAGACTGGTGTTTTTGAGGATTCCACAACATTCCCAGTCTGTTACTGCCCCTGTCCGAACTTTTTTGAAACATGTTGCAGACATCAAAATTCTGAATGCATGTATATTTACAAAAACAGTAAAGTTTCAAAAAATCAGTTTAACATTAAATATCTTCTACTACAGTATTCAAATAATATAAGTCAATTCTATTCTATTTTATTTACATTTTAAAAAGCATCCCAACTTTCTGAAATTGAACTTTGTATGTATTTGTGTTCTCTCCCTGTATTTCTCATACAACAACAACAACAACAACAACAACAACAACAGCAATCAAATTATTTTTCAAGTTTAATTTTGACATTTTCAGGCATAACTCCAGTCAGGCACATGGGGAATTACATGTGGAAAAATACAACTTGACCTCTTTGAAACATCACAGTGAAACAAAATTTAAGGCAGCAAACCACTCCACAGTTAAGGAACAGGTGGGAGAGAGATCCAACACAGCCAATAAAGTAGGAAATCAAGGATAGTCCTGAAATCAGTGCACCAATAAAAAAGAAAAGCATTGGGAGCTTGTTGATTTGTCGCTTTGCATGACAAGTCACTGTTTCACAGCGTGGTGAGGACAACAGCTACAGAACTCCAATGTACTGTTTGTGCAGAGCAAATGACTTCTTCAACTTGAATTAATTTGTGTAAATAAACAGCATGAGGCACAATACTGGCCCAGAGTCGAGAGATGATACATTGTCCCACTGTTCTGTTCAAGAATAAATGCATATTTAAACTGTTTCAAAGTGATGAGGAAAAGATCCCACAGCAAGAGTATCAGGTTGGCATCTTGCTTAGACTGTACCATAACCAAAGGGTCACCAAGTTCAGCCCCAAAAAGTCATTTTGTATATCCTATTCTAAGGCTTGAGGAAGACACTCCCTGCTCACACAGGTTAAGAGCTAAATCCTCGGAATATAAATAAGAGGCAAGGGTATTTATACTATATGTACATACATTTACAGGTAAAGAATAAGGAATCAATATTTAAGGTGACCCCAAATCCATTTTCAAGGCACTTTAAGACACCATGTTGTTAAGAAAAATGCATTATAACAAAAACAAAAAACCTTTCCAAAGAAATAATTATGCAGTAATGGAAAAATAGTATTCAAAAACATAATAAAACACAGCCTGGAATATAAAACATGAACAGAAGCACACAAGTGACCCTTCTGAATTTCTGCCCCTTTTTGCTCTGTGCACCAATAACAGTTGAGCCAGCTTGGACCCTTGGGTGTTCAGCTTTCTCCTTTGCTGTTTCCTGTTCTTAGATGTGCTAGGCTCCTCTATGTTGAAAAGAAAACCCAATTTTGAAGATGATACTCGTGGGCCTGTTAAACCGACATATATCTAGCCACATATTAAATTAGCAAAATGCAGGCTTACAAGGAAGCTAACGACTCATGCAGATTAGCTAGCTATTTAGAACTGTTCACAGAGAAGAAAGGGGTGGGAGTTATGGTCGATTTGTTTTTTTTGTTTTTTTAAGAACTCTTATCCTATAGAAAGAAACCAAAGTTACATACTTCATATGGTTTTATCCACAGTAATTGTGATATCTGGCTTTTTTAGATCACCATAAAAAGCATGCAAGAGGCTATTTTATTTAGCTTTTCACTCCCTCATTTTGGATTACATAATGTAATACTGAGCCAATGTTTTGCTATGAAAATACCAGCATGGCCTCTCTGCAGCATGAAAGCCACATTTTACTCATGGGGTTAAATCTGGTGTTATAGACAAGGGAGTCTTTTATCCCTTTCTATAAACACCTGACCTCATACCACCTTTTAAAAAACATAAAGTACCAAAGCCAAGATGAACAATTTCCCCTCACTTCTAAGAGTGCACCAGTTTAATGCCCTGACCAGTGTCCAGTACAGCTGGTGGGAACCAAGCCAGTTTACACCTCCTGAAGCAGCGCAGACAGACGCTACATATCCAGAACAGGTTGAGGCCACAGCACCAGTTGGAGAGGTGCACCATGGGATATGTAGCCTTGGGAAAGTGGGTCTTCCAGTGCTTGGCCACGTCACTTCCTGTGGGCAGGTGAAGCGTGTAGTCACTCCAGCGTTTGGACACGCCATAGACGGCCGTCACAGTCCTTCCCTTTTCTGACCACTGAGTGTCGCTGTCTGGGTTACAGTTGAACTCCACCCACTCGCAGGTGAAGTCCCCGAGGTAGGGGATGTCTCCAGCCTCCGGGTCCACCCTGGTGACGGACAGCTCGGCCCCCTGCACGGCTACGTAGACGCCCTCAATCCTGCGCACCTCCTTTACCCAGGGCAGGGAGTTTTCGGTATCCAGGACGAGGATGAGACGGGAGCAGTGGCCGGCGTTCTTCTCCTTCCACAACTCCAGCAACTGGGCCAGGTGGAGGAACTCACCTCCTGCAGCAGAAAGTGTTAGATAGAGAGTGACAGAAAGGGGGATAGAGGAAGAAAAGAAGAAGAAGAAGGAAGAGTTGGGAAAGGAGAGAATTATAAATATGTATTTGTATGTTTTGTAGATAAAAGCTCTTTTTGAACTACGTATCTCTGCAGTATGTGTCAGGTTCATTTGCATTTTTATGTTTGCAGCTAGAACTCTTGCCCAAACTCACTTTCAGAGATATACAGTCATGGTTCCAAAGCCACTACGGTTCAGTGTCGCGTTCAAGGACATTTCAACAGGACACACGGCTGTTGATGGACACAGAGGCTTTTCAGGGATCAAACCTGTCAACTTTCACTTGCAGGACTGTCTGTCTGTCTAACTGCTGTCATCACAGCTCCCATAAATTGCAGAAAGATGCCGTTTTCCAGATGGCAGATCCAAAGTACAAAGATCAGAGCTGTGGTACCTCGCCCGCAGATGCACCAAATTATTTTCGTTACCTCGAAGTCATCATTTACTGTAGGAAACTGCGAGGTAAGTAAATAAGAGCCAAGGAGAAAAATGACTCCTACTGCTGGCTGTCGACCAATGCTACCAATATTTGCTTGGACAGGAAATTGGGCTTCTTCCACGTAAAAAACTACAACAAGCTGATTGCCCTTTTCACAGCAGCCGTATTGATCTGAAATAGTAAGGTAGACACAATTGTTACCAATGATACTAATTAAAGGGATAGTTTGGATTATTTGATGTGGGGCTGTATGACGTACTTATCAATAGTCAGTGTATTATCTACAGTAGATGCCAGCACAGAAGCTATGTAATGAGCTGCTGTGGATGGGGTCAGTTACAAATACTGACTTCACACCTAGCTAAATACTAGTATGTATTTGTGGATTGTTTTAAAATATGGCTAAACCCACTAAAGATAGGCCATTGGCCCTCTTCCCATTGCCAGTAGATGAGTTTGCCTTTCTGTTTTTTTTCAGATGTGCCCTGAGACAAAAAGACGTTTTCAAAACTTTGTGTGTTCAGCTCGCAGCACTTTTGTAGCTTCTAACCAAATCTCTGTAGTTCAAAGTTTAGTTTCCTCCTGCATCACTGTTTGTACTTTCAAGTCTCTGGTTTATTTTACTGTTTCATGTTCGCTTTCAGCTGGACAGGAGTCGTGTGAAGTTACTGCCAACAAAAATGTAACATTTCCTGATTCTGCTGCTTCATAATAAAAGGTTGTAGATAACACAATAATTGAAGAATTTACAGAAAATTAAAATGTTATCCACTGTTCAGACACTTGACCAAAGACAAGCGCTTCATCAATAAACTAAGTTTCTGGTGCACTGGTGCCTCAGTATGTTATTTGGCTTGTAACCCCTCTCTGCTTCTCCAAACTAGGAGCATGTTGACCGGCATCTACAACTAGAGGTGTCACAATTTCAATATTAAAATAAATCAAAATGAGCTTTCAATATCAATAATCCAATTGAAACTCCATTTACTGTAGCAGAATCTTTCCAGTAACAGCACCCTGACTCTGTTTGACCCGAATGGAACAGAACTTTAATTAGTATTATTGGTAACACCTGTGTTTTCCCCACTATATCAGATCAATATGGCTGCTGTGTAAAAGGTCTATTTGGAGACACAGTTGTTGCATAAATAAATCAATTAGCATGTATCCACTGTGATCAACAGAGAAAACACATTATAATTTGGAAGTGGACAAGACCGCCACGCAAAGTCTTTGTAACTGCAGGAATCAGAGTGAAAGTATGGCTTGAAAGCAGAGACCGTTCCCAATTAGGACTTCTGCCAAAAACAAGTGCACTTTTTCTAAATGTGTACAATTATCCACTGACTGAAAACGTCCCTTCAGGATGGTGACACAGGCAAGTGATTATCTTTTCAATGGGGGATTTTTTTTTCTTTTCTTGTTTGCAGCAGCATGCAGAGATAATGTGTCAAGTAATCTCTGAACAGAACAGAAGAGCCGGCGCTGACACGGTGTTGTTAACCTGCTGCGATTCTCATTTCTGCTGTGGGAATGCTCGTGTCACAGCAGACCGTCTGCAACTTTCACAGGATCCTCTCTACTGGAAAACAAACGTCTGCGCTGCGTCCTTCACAGCTACTTTAACTCTTTTGGCTCACTCGTGCGATGTGTGCAAATCGGACTCTAATTGACCGAAGGGAGAGGTAATGAAAAGAATGGAAATCAGACAGTAATGCAAATCCAGATTGTGAGGAGAACACAATATCTAATTAATGCAATCCATCACAACAGCTCTGCAGTAAATACTTCTGTTTTTTCTTTGCTGTTGTTGTACTTAACTATTTGTGATAACTACTGGACAATTTTGAAGAGATAAACCTGATATCCAACGTGTTCATTGTGATGACTGAAGGTGGCAGATGTAAACTTTCTTTCTGATGTTTGCAGAAACTGCCTTTACTTGATGCAACAGTGTCTGTCAGCATCCTACAGGAAAGCTTTCACCTGCTGTGAACGCAACAGCAAAGATGTTTGAAAATGCCAAAATAAATTATTCTTCTACGCATGAAAGTTAAAGTAACTGTGCTCATCCTCTTTAGTGAATTAAGATACACTGAACATGTAATGCTTATTAAAAAATTATGATGTCTATTAAAAAAGCTGAGTTTTTCAGACAACTGCACCAAATGTCACTGTCGTCGTATAATAATACAGTAGTTCCCAACCTTATTCTGTCATTTTATGTGCCCACACAGCCCTGTCAAATGAACTCAAGTACCCCTCCATCAGCACCACCTGTCATGTTCCAAATGTGTTCAGCATCTCCGCCAGGAGTAAGCCTGAAGGAGATCATGCCATGAGTCGTATGTGTGAGTGCGTGAGTGACCATCAGGCCTGGAGCTTGTCCACAGCTAATCTTGCATACTACTGGACCCAATCAGCCTAAATGTTTTAGTGCATATGTATGACTGTATGCAATTAATTTATATACTAAATGGAACTGTTATCTGTTAAGTTTTCAACACATTTTGCCAAAGGACTGCATTTGAAGAGCTTCCAAATGCAAGGCAACAGATGGTGAAGCACCTACTGCAAAGCCACCACAACTGCCAGGTGCAACCCGTGGAGATTTGAAAAGTTACGCCCACATTAACATTCATTAACGACTCCACAAACGTTGTCTCGAGCTGAAATAAGATTTCAAACTGAAGCAACTGTCGTATAAAACGTTTCAAAAGTTTCAAAAAATAGAATTACAGCCTCACAGTTGTTTGTCTCCACCAACCAGCCACGTTAACAGTTTACATGCATGTCTGTACAAACTCATATCATGTATGAAGGGAAGGAAATTAATATGGAACCAATATATATAAGTTACTTTGCTGTGTCAAGAATGGCGAGTGCACGGTGGTCAAATAAAAAACATTAGCCAGACTAGTAATTTTCATGCTTATTTCAGCTAAGTTTGAAGATTGCATCCCTAATGCGTCCACATAAATTAATTGAGTAAGAGGGGATTTAAATGTGTTCCTAGAAGGTGAAGAAAATTAAAAATATGTGCTGCTCTCACCAGCCAGAGTCCAGGAGCCGGTGCCTTTGCGTGTGTGGCCACTGTAGAAGATCAGATAGGTGTCATGACGGGGCCCGTCGTCTGTACGCAGCTCCAGAAAGTTGCGCAGCTTCGTCTGCAAGGCCTCCAGTGTGACGCCGCTGGTGGAGTAGTCGCAGCCAAACGTCTGAATCATGTGGTGGGAGAAGAGGCGCTGCACGTTGTTCAGCATACCCGTGGAGCGCAGGTTGAGCTGCTGTACCTGCTCAGGTGGCAGGAGAGTGGGCTGGCCATCAGCACTGGACAGAAGAGACAGATGAGAGGATGTGAGAAAAGCTTAATCTTTTTTTATCTACTCCGAGGGAAACTCAAGTTAGGTGGCTTGTCAGGAGCAGAGAGATGTGGCGCAAGCAAACGAGAGATGAATGAGTGAGAAGCTGATAGTTTGACACATAGCAGGGTGGGGTAGCTGTCTGCATCAGCAAGGGAGAGAGGAGTTAAAGAGGATGAGAGGAGATGGGGAAAGGATATGGAAGGAGTAGGAGTGGTGGATCACTGCTGAAGGAAATGACATTAGCCTCGGGGATGTAAAGGGAGTCAAGAATGAAAGGAAGGTAAGAAAATGGCAAGAAAGGAAGGGGGTATGGAGAGGAGAATGACAAGAAATGAGAGTGAGAAGTGAGGTTAAAGATAGCTGAGGGCAAAGTGATTTTAGAAAAAGTGTGTGTGGATGCATGTGGCACAAAGCCCTCATGATAACAAGTGGATGATAACACAAAGGAGGCACACACACAAAGTCAAGGCTGGCAGCTTTTCACTACAGACATACATTTTCTATCCTTTCATGGCCAAAGCGGACGGCAAAGCCATACTTCATTTTTATAGACATCTGCATAACTCTGCCGACTAATCTACCTGGTTCCCACAATATCACCTTCGACCTCACCTTGACAAGAACAGGAGAAAGTTTATCTTTATTTAATGTAGACACTCCTTGTGTTAAAGGGATAGTTTGGGTTATTTGAAGTGGAAGATGTACTATGGATAGTCAGTGTATTACCTACAGTAGATTGTGGTCGGCATGCCACCGGTTTGGAGGAGCAGAGAAGAGCACCAGTGTAGGAAGCTAAGCAATGTACTGCTGTGGACAGGGGTTTAGTTACTTAAGAAAAGACCCAACCAAAAAAATCAATATCAGTTTAAGTGTTTAGTCTATTAAGAATATTTTCACCTCTTTACTTTACCATCAGACAGCCTTTTCCGACAGGAAACTCCTTTGGCAAAATCAGTCATTTTACCTCACAGAACACAGAGTTGTTGGTCTACAGCTGTCTTGATCTGTTGTTTTGTTTTTGTTGTTTTTTGTGTGACTTTAACTGTGTTTTAGGACAGTGCAGATTCACTGAAATCCCACAATAACACTGACCAACCAACAGACTGAGGCAGCAGTAGATCAGCAACTCCCGTGCTCTGTGAGGTAACATTACTGATTTCAGCAGTGGTTTGGAGAGAGCGATAATTGGCTTAAAATTGGCTTTCTCATCAGAAAAGGCTGTCTGATGGCAAATTAAAGCTGTAACTTTGGGTTGTAGACAAAACTAAAGATTTGAGGATGTCATCCTGGGCTTTAGGAAACACTGACCAACATTTCAGATAATCAACAGATTAATCGACAATGAAAATAATTGTTAGTGGCAGCCCTAATCTGACCTAAACCTTTAAGCTAGCTTTCCATTTGATATTCTTTTGTGTCTTTTGGAGGATTAAATGAACAAATTTCTTCATATTTTTAAGTACAGAGGACATTTTCGGCCTGCTATAAAGACACAGTACACTTGGTCAGAAGGAGATGCTGCAATGCTGCAACCTTTGCATGGCTTGGTAAGCTCGCCGTTCACCTAAACCCATCTGATCTTTTGAGATCGTGCTGCGCCCACGGTAGTGAAATCTTGTAGTTTGAGATTCAGACCACATCTTCCCCTGTTACACTCTCTCTTTCATCCTTGGAAAAAAAATCCTGTCCTCTTCTCCACAGTTCTCTCAGAGCTCCACCCCTCCCTCCTTCCCCTCTTTCACAATCCCTCTCCTTCCTTTGACGTTTGTCCCTTTTTTCGCTTTTACCGCCGCCCTCCCTCGCCATTTACAACCTCAGTCTTCTCCTTGTGTTTTCTTCCTGTCGTCTCACCCTGCCTGTTTTTACCCTGCGCGCCTCCCCCTCTCACCCCTATCTCTCTAATCTCCCTGTGGGGCTCTTGTCATTGTGAAAACATGATCTGCAGCCATCAAACAGCCGATTATACACTGCTGCATTCTCATCATGCTCTCGGTCCTCCCTGTGGACCCTTCACACGCGGCCTCGCATACAGAGCGCCCATAGCTCCGACAGAACATGGGCCTGCATCCAGAATCACCTGGAGAGTTAAACACCAGTGCGGCTTGCATTCCCTTTGAATGCTAAAGCTAACTATCAATATCAGGGTTCAATATTCAGAGAGTGGTCAGAAATATATTGCATATACCAGCCAAAAATCTCCACAGGCCAGGTTTCAAGACCTCCGCGTGGCTCTCGAAGATAGAAGCACTAATGTATAACTGATGTCGGCATCATCAAAACTAACTCAGCTATTTTAAAAAACGCTTGGTCGACTGAGAGGGCACCGGGAGAGGCAGGGGTGGCAGCAGCTAATGGCTAACTGCTCCAGCTGAGCAACTTAGTATGCTGCGGAGGGAGCGCAGGAACGATCCCTTAAGGGCCCGAACATTAGCGGCATGTTTATGCATAGTTATTGGCCTATTTATCCAGTTGGTTTTGTGTTAACTGAGGAGGGAGTTGGAATGAGTGATCATATTTACCAGCGCCTGCGATGCCAAGAAAGTCTTCGACGTGGGGCAGAGTCAGTCCAGTGTGTTTTTATGGGTGTAAATGTGGTGTGTTTTGCCGCTGCAAAGGTTGTGATTGGTCAGGTGTGTAGACTGTCAAACAAAGTCATACTTAACTGGCAAGTAAATAACTGCAGCTACAGTAGGGGAGCATGTACTTGAGCTAGAGACCTAAAACAAATATGAAGCATTCATGAGAGCTACTAAAACAATTATTTGATGACTCATTAAGTCAATTGCAATCCATCCTGAAAAAAATGAATAGACTAATTAATTAGTTGATCCATAGAAAATTAATCTGCAGTTATTCTGACATCATGGCATTTATTTCGATCAAAAACACCAGATTTCCCCTGGTTGCAACTTGTTATTTGTGAGAATTTGCCTTTACTATAACTCATGTAATTGAAATTTGTATATTTTGGGGGTTTCAGACAGTCCAGAGCACAGTATCTTTGGCATCATGAAACTGGGTTTTGGTGACAAGTACTGTATATTTTATATTTTCTGACATTTTACAGACTAAGTGATTAATTGAAATCAACCCATAATGGAAATAATTGTTAGCTGCAGCCTTGACAGACAGGTAAATTACAACAGTTTTCAAATATGGGATTTTTTGCTTTTTGCTTTTCTCTGCTTTTTAAAAAAAAAATCTGATGTGTTGCCTATATTAGACAGCAGAGGGATAACTGGTAATTAGGGGATAAAAATGGTGGATGGCATTTAACAAAAGTTCCTCGCTGGACTTGGAATACATGGTGAGTATCATAAACCCATGGGCCAACAGACTTCTTCTGTTTTGTATAATAATAAATGTAAAATCTTTGGGTTCAGACAAAGCAAGTAATTTGAAGGTGTGGTTGTAATGCTGGCGTAACACACCGGAAAGACACCCTGTCACTTTTCTGTAACAGGGTGTCACTTTTCTGTAACAGGGTGTGGGGAAATAGAATATTCACAGTTTGCATAATCTGCTTTTTCTAAGAGCTTGAAGATTGAAGCATCACTAAAGCATGTGGCCCTGATCAGATGAAGCAGTTTTTCCATGAGAGGTGCCTTTTCTAGTTGTTTTCGATAGTCAGGAAGAGTTTTGTGCAGTGCTAATGCGCCTCGCATTTTTAAATGAGAGACACGAGAATAGATGAAAGGTCTAAGATGTCATATTGACATTGAATTAAGGAGAAACATTTGATGCAGACTTGCAGTTGCAGCAGAGAGAGAGAGGGGGACAGCGCTCATGTGGACAAACGGCTGTGAAACATTGTCAACATGATGAAACATAAAATCAGTCTGATCCTGTGATCATTTATAGTTGAGTAATGTCTGTAAACTTGTCGTTCAAATGACCTGAACTGGGCCACAATTTAAGCATGCACAGGAATGCAGGCGCCCAAGATAGGGGTGTTCTGGTTCTTAAATAAATGTCACTACACCTTTAATGTTACTTATAGTATGAGAAATTTTGGCACCCATTTTATAGCTTGAACGACTAATAAAGGTCTGTGAATCAGTTCAGACAGCCCATCTTGAGTTGCCATTACACTCACATGCCATACTCTTCTCACTGCATCATATCTCCAATGCACTTCAGGCATCAGTGCTCTGCTCCCTCTTTTGTTGCATGTCTGCTGCCACAACACTTAATTCAAAGTCCCTAAAAATCCTTTCAAATCATCACTCATGGCTCATTAGAAGTGTGTGGTGGTCTCTCTACCTGCAGTGGCCCTGCCCTCTAACAGTATTTCCTTATTTTCTCATTATTTTGCTGTGCTCAGGAAGCTTTACCAACCAAAAAAACATCAGTATTTGGCATCCTGAGAATGAGACTCAGCAATGAACTATCCTTCTGGTGCGTTCACAAACAGCAACTCACACATTCTACTGATTCTACCTTTAAAGTCTGTGAAATTTTGTCTGTGTGATTCTTCTTTATTCTATTTCTTCTTTATATTGCTGTGTCTCCTCTCTCTTTAGTACCTGCAGTAAGCAGTCGGTATCACCAGGGCGTAGCCAACACAAGTTCCCCCCAGGCAGCTGCCCAGCTCGTGGAACAAGCCGTGGGCCAGAGACTCCAAAGGCAACACCACCAGCAGAGCGCTGAGAAAGAGACCGTTGTTGGGCTGCAAGAAAAAAAAAAAAAAAAAAAAAAAAAGGAAGCGAAAGGATCAGAGTCACTTTCATTCACCACTTACAGCTCGGACCAAGCAGCAATCAGATGCAGTTAATTGGTGATGGCACTTTGCAAGACGGTTATACAATACGGGACTGACACAGCGTTATTATCGCAGGACAAAACATGACAGGACCTAACTAAATGGAGACACGACGCAGTGTATGACAGCAGACTAAACATATACATCACAAGCATCCATTCAAAACAGAATAATTACTACAGTGTATGAGTCTGTAGAATAAAACTCCTCTTGTCATCCACTTGAGGTTTCTTTTCTCTGGATTTTAAGGCTTAAAAATCAACTAGCCACAAACTTGTACATAATACAAAACACTGTTAGGCTTTAAGTGTAATCAATGTCTTGAGTCATTGTGATGGTATAATGCGATGCAATTTAGCGTCCGCAAAAAGCCACTTTGATTTCATAGCACAGCAATGTATCTGAGAATGCAAATCAATACCTGCATGGTTAAGTGGAGCTACACTTGAGTTTGCAGAACGTATTGAGCTGCCTAGCGTGTGGCCTGAGTTGAAAATGTGATGCACTCCTTCACTGAACTTTCATGAAGTTGTATACCCTTTAAATGTGCAGTTATGCCTTCTCCAGTGGCTGAATATGGTTTTATTAGCAAAGGAAGCACAGTACAGTATAAAAGAGGACAATCTGGCAGTGGTTCTCACAGATTGATAATTGATTCGCAGCAGCCGACCCCCAGCTGCGGGAGAAGGGGAGATTCTCATGAGCAGCTCTGCACTTAAATTGCAGTCACAAGCTGACTTCCGATTAGGGAAGTCATTTCTGTACAATTGCACAAAGGTGCGATTCTGCTTTTCAGTCTATCCACACTTTAAAACGCATTTCCACGCAGACTTTTGAAAAGAACATTTAATACATACAGTATAAATAATAATGTCTTGGAACAGGCAAATTTATTTGGGTGGCTCTTCCATTTCAATTCAATGGAAATCAGTGAATCCAATGTAACAGCGCAAACTGTGGCCTTAAGCATTTGCATAGAGTTGACCACCCCTACACTCTCTGTATATTTATTGCTGAGACTGCATTGAACTGTACCAATGTTAATGCTTTTGGGTGTGTGTGCGGGTGTGTGTGCATGGAAGGCACATGGCTTTAAAGGAACAACTCACCCCAAATTCATAAACACATATTTTTAGAGCTGCAAAGATTAATCGACTAGTTGTCAACTATTAAATGAATTACCAGCTATTCTGATAATCAATTAATCTGTTTAAGTAATTTTTTTATGAAATGGTGGTGGCGCTCAAAGCATCAAAAAATCTGGCACATTCAAAGAACTCAGCAGTAATGTTTCTTTCTAGATATCATGACCTGGTTACTCAATATGATCCACGTCGCCTTGTTGTGAGTAGTTTCATGTAGGAACTGTTTTCTTTCTACTGAACTACATCCGCTAATCGTATCAATGCTCAGTAAAAAGCATGCATCTACTCATGGACGAGAGGTGATAAGCCTCAGGTCCTTGAGTAGATGCACACTTCCTTCTGCATGGTGATCTCGTTGGCGTTCATTGGCAAGAAAATAGTCTTTTTTTTGGTACTTTGACCACCACAAGCCGATTGACATCTAGTTCCTGTATTTTAGGGAGTAAACACACATCTCTATGGTCAGTATCTCAAAAACTCTGAAACTCACACCTATCTGGATGGATATATAGCACTATGGGTAAAAGGAAAAAAATATCTATTTTTGATTTTGGAGTGAACTGTCCCTTTCAGTGATTGTCCATATATTGCTGCATTTCAATAGCATGGGCAAATAAACAGCTGCAAAACACACACAAGAAAAGCTCAACGCCAACTTTCTCATATGCAAGTGCAGACAGCTCCCACTTTCTCAGGCAAATTTGCAACTGACATCAACAATGTGCAGATCTCAAATTAGGACTCAGGCCCATGAGACTCTTACAGGGTAAACGTCTAATAAGGCTAAATAAGTTATTGCTGCTCTTTATGCAAGTAGATAGGGATATTAAAGTGCTAATTAAATTGGTTCTGCATGAGAGCACAAGTGCCTCAGCTTGGGGAGCAACTACTAACGACACACCGCCACTAGCATCTCTCTCCAGAGTTTGTAACTTGGGTGTGTGTGATGTTTATAGAAGCCTTGTCATGAAACTCATCGTGCTTCAGCTGTAAGCGGAAGAATCGAAGCAGGACCCCCATCATGATCTGTAAGCCTTTCTGTCAAAGTCTTAAAGGGATAGTTCGGATTGTTTTAAGTGGGGTTGTATATCCACAGATGGTGGTCAACACGCCCCCAGTTTGGAGAAGCAGCAGGAGTACTGGTGTAGGTATTGAAACAATGTACTGCTGTGGACAGGGTCTGCGGCAAATTGTATTTTAGTGGCTTAAAAGCTACTAAAGAGTTTTTAACTGGTTAGTCTCAATTTAATACTGATACCAAGCAAACTATACCATTCACAAAAAGATTGGCTGTTATTAATTCATATAATAATAAAGTAAAATCTAATAATATAATTCTGAATGGCTGTCAACGGGTCGTATTCTCCTTGAAAGCAGATAAAACAAGTGTGTGTTCACATCTTCCCAGAGAAAGTTAAAGCAAGTAGTACATTAGCCAGTTAAAAAGAAGCTGGAAGAGATTTTATTTTGATAATTCTGTTTGTGATGGTATATTTTGTGGTTATGACAGAAGAAACGCTACTGCTTTTGCCCACAGGGGCCTCAAAAACCAACACGATATGAAATATCCTTGTAGTAGCTTTAAAAAAGGTCAACAAAAAAATCAATATCAGTGTAAGTGTATGCTATATTCAGAATATACTTAACTTTGCTGTCAGGCAGCCTTTTCTGATGGGAAACCACTGTTATATAAGCCGAATATTGCTCTCTCCAAAACCAACCAAACTCCATATTATAAAACAGTAATTTTACCTTGCAGAATACGGGGGTTGCTGGTCCACTGCTACCTCGATCTGTTAGCTAGTTTGTGTTATTGTGTCATTTCTGTGTTTTAAAAAGATAGTTCTGATTCACTTAAGTCACACACTAACACAAACAAATGAACCTGTTGAGGCAGTGGTAAACCAGCAAATCCTGTGTTCTGTGAGGTAAAATTACTGATTTCGCCAATGGAATTTAGATGGTTTAGAAAGAGTTATTTTCCACTCAGAAAAAGCTGTCTGATGGCAAGGTAAAGAGATGAAAATATTCTAAATACAGTGTACACTTGTAAATCTACTTTTTTGGAGTAGGTCTTGTTTTTAAGCGGCTAAAATACGGTACCTTTTCTTGCTGACCCTGTTTGCTGCAATACATTGCTTAGCTTCTTACACCAGGACCATTACTGTTCCTTCAAACTGGTGGTGTGCCGACCATCATCTACTGTAGGTAATACACTGACTATCAATAGGTGCCTTATACAATCCCTTTTCAAAAAATCTGAACTATCCCATTATGATTATGCCCAAGAGGTTTCTTAGTAATATGATTATATTACATGAGTAGCATTAATATTTCTTTTGTGTTCTACCTGCCAGGACACCGCTCCCAGTATGACAGTTGACAGGATACTGAAGAACACCAGCCGTTCTGAGATGAGGCAGAAGTGTCGGATGCCCCTGGAGGCCATGACTTGGTCGAGACTGCGGCTACTGGATCGCTGGGCTCGCCAGGCCTTCTGACACTCACTCAGCTTGGTGTGGAAGCCCCAGATTGTGATCAGCAGAATTATGTGGCAGATGGACCAGAAGAGGCCAAACAGGCAGAAGCCTGGGATCACCAGATACCACAGCTCCAAGTGGCCAAGCTATATAAAGCAGGAAATTGTCATTACATAGAGCCTTAAATTATGTAACCAAGCTACACCAGGGTCTCTGCACATTTCAACAAGTTACATTTAAGACCTTTTAAGATCTTTTTCAAGACAATTATGAATCCAATTTAAGACCTATTTCACAAGTACAAAAATGTGTATATTAAATGTTCATCTCAGTACACACCACATCTCAGTGAGATATCATGGTCATTTTATGATTTATTATGGTAAATATATGACAGACAAATATATGACATTTTTCCTTTAAGGCATCTTAAGACATTTTAAGGCGTAAAATTCAGATAATTGTATTTTAAACCATTTAAGGACCCATGGAAAAACTGTATACAAACTGCCGGATCATCATTCAAAAAATACTGTTTCATGGGGGTTACAAATCTTAAGAAATTATTGAGTTTCAAAGTTACACATAAGCCCTAGAGACTAATGGATAAAATAATGGAAATGTCAAATTTTTACAAAATGCTGATTGTACCTTTAAGGCAGCTAGGACAAAGAAGGCCAGTTCAGTCACACTCAGAGGCAGCAGTGACAGCCTCCTCCACACCTTCCCCATGGAGAGCACAGGTATCCAGCGCTCGCTGGGCCCAAGCCCACTGAAGTACACATCCAACATGGGCTCACACAGCTGCCTGCCCAGGTAGCAGCCTAGAGCAAATGGGTTGGCTGCAATGCCTAAAGCCTGGAAAAATACCAGAGAGGTAACCAAGGCAAAAGTGGCCAGGTTAGGCAAAGCCAGGAGGGATTTCATCCTCAGGTCAACAATGAGAGCCCCGAGGGCCACGACCAAGCCTATTATGGCCACTGATTTGTGAAGATGCATGGTAGTGCTGGCAATGCCAAATCCCAGGAGCTCCAGAAGTTCCGCTGATGTTAGTAAGGTGGGTTTGTAACGGATGGCACTACATATTCTTTCGGTTACAGCCCATACTGCTTTCATAATTACACTGGCTAGGAGGAGATAGTTGGCAACCAGTTCCTTGACATTTGTGGCCAAGGCGGGGCTGTTGAGGAAGCACAGAAGGCCGAGCAAAAAGCCAAACCACAAATGGAACAAGCTGAGGCTGGCTTTCTCCATAGCAAAGTAGTAATGGAGGATGCTGGCTATCCCCAGGACAAACAGGCCCAGGATGAAGATGACCAGAATCATCGGTTCATGTGTCACCTCCCAGCGTACGTACATGCCAACGCATACTGCCACCAGAAGGTTGACACTGGACAGGTAACCCAGGCAACGCACTGACGTAAACATGTCCACCTCCTTGGGTGCATCAGTTGTCAGCCCCTCCTCTTCTTCCTCCCGAGCCATGGCTGACTTGAAAACGAAAATGCAGTTGAAGTCCTTGGCTTGTACAAAAGGATTACAAATGGAGGACGGTGCCTCTCGACGATGTACTCCAAAATCAACCCCTGTTAACAAATCAAAAAGCAACGTTAAGCAGGGTAATAAGTATCAATCTATCAAATTGATATTTTTTATAATTTATACATGGTACACTTATTAGTAGAGCCAGACAGACATGTTGGTTAGCTGACATTATCAGCTGATACTGGCCTAACACAGCTATATATGTGCATACATACATACATACATACATATACACACACACACACACACACACACACACACACACACACACACACATATACGGTTTTAGTGCGCTAACATTATTTTTGACAATAAAGGTTAATGTTGACTTGTAAAACATTTCCTGCCTCCATTACATATCTTTGTTGAGTGTTTTATAAAAACTATTAAGGGATAATTGTAATATCGGCTGATATGTCAATACCAGATTTCTTTTTACTCCCTAATGTCGTTATCACATAGGGCCCAGAAATCCAAGATTGGTCAGACTCTACTGCCCGACTGGACCAGTGGGTCAGAAATCTATTTGCTGCAAGTCACTTTTTCCTTGCCCCTATATAAAGTGTTTTAGTTATTAGCAATTATCAAATAACAACAAAGATTAAACGTTATTGTTATGTTCAATCTAGGGCTGTAAAGTCTATAAAATGTGAGAAAATAATGAATAATGGCAATCAAAGTCCAGGGTGATGTCTTTAAATGTAGTTTTGTCGGTCCAAAACCCAAAGATATTCAGTTTAATATTATGTTAAAAAGGAGAATAGCAGATAATCTACATATTAGAGATGCTAAAAGCAGCATTTTTTGGTCATTTAAAATGAAAAATGACATTAACCATTCCTCTATAATCAAAATACTTTAATAGTTGCTTGGCTGGACTAATGAGTTGCTAAGTTTACTAGCTTCACATGGCATTTTACTCATTACTTTACCCTGATTAGTTACTCGTGTTCAGATGAATTAGTAAAAACTCAAGTTAAAGATCATGTCAGCTTCATTCTTGGTCAATACCCGCTTTATCATCATTTACAAATTCCTAACGTTATAAAATTGCAGAAGGATGAAATGGCTAAGCAGGGGTGTAGTGGGGGGTAAACCCAAGTTAACTCAGTTTGTCCACCTCTCTGAAATGAAGCTGAGAGTTTAGTCACATATTTTCAGATCAACTGCGTCAATCAATTGGGAGAAAAATGTGAAACTTAAGTTTACTCACCTCTATATTTATTATACACCCCTGTGGCTAAGAATAAGCTACAACATGATTTGCCAGACTAAATAATAATTATATGGTTACACATAGTGATTAGCAGCGAAACAGTGAATAAAAAAGTGTCAATCAGCTTAGCAGCATATCAACACATTACAACAGTGACTGAGGCCCTGCTGCTGTCAGTTAGTGACGATGTGGCAGAGCAACAGCAGCCGGGAAGTTTGCAACATATATAGCTGTTAGCCGTTAGCCTCCCCGCTGACTTTTCCTTCACGGTTAGCTAACTCTCTGGTTCACGTTTTAATGTCGTCTCTCTAACTGTCAAAATAACAAGCAGCAGCCAGCGTACAAGCGTCAAAGCAAGCACTAAACGAATTAGTTGTTAGTAATTGTCTTTATCGTTAAAATGTTGCTTACATGTTGTTTGTTTGGATGACAGCAGCTACGCTTCCGGATTTCAAGTACGGTACCTCGCGAGGGTCAAAATACACAAGTTTCGCTTTTCAGGGACGATGGGATGATCGACACAATTCCTCTTCACTGTATCAGACGTATATCACCGAAAACGTAAAGTGACATAAAAAAAACAGTGAATTAAAAAACGTGTAAACGTGCCAGAAAAGAAAAAAATGTCTTGAAAACAATCTAAATAAAACATATATTAAAACACCATATAAATACATACAAAATTAATCAGAAGATATTATTTTTATCTATTACTTAAGTTTATTTGCATTCCTGCTTTTCATCTGTTAAAATTATGAGGAAAAATTACTATTTTGAAAAATAAAAATATGTCATGATAATGACATGACACTGGCCACCAAGGACATTTGAGATAATTATTATATATAAACAACAAATATATTCAATTTTCTTTCACCTTGTCATTTTGCACATTCAAACTCCTAATACTGTGAATTCTCTCGCACTGTTTTTTGATTATGCTTTTTTTATGTTTATGTTTATGTATTTATTTTTCTTTCTTCTTTTAATTTGTTTATTTTATAAATTTGTCTGTATGCAATTTGCTGTGTGGGTTAGAGTAAAAGTTACTCCCAGGGCTTTTTTCAAGTCGTCACACTGAGATGAATGACAGAATGGTACGGCTAATAGTTTGTCAAACTGAAAGCCCAAGATGCAATACCAACTACATGAGAACCATATTAGATAATATAGAGAACAAAATCAACTTTTTTGTCCACTTTCCAAATGTTCAAATCTTACCAGCTACTCACTGGTTTTTTTGGCTGGTCACTGAAGCAATCTAACCAGTCACTTGCACAATTTACCAGCATTTGGCTGGTGGCTGGTGGTGTAACTTTAACCAAAGAACAGTGCTGTAATTGTGAGGCAAAATTGATGTAAAAAATAAACTGAGGGCACCTAAAATTCTGCATAGAATAGCTTTAACCCTCAATTTTCCTTTTTTTTTTTCAACAAACAGCAACTTGTCATTGCAGGAAAAGCACAGGTGGAACTAATAACAATAACGAGGGATCTGCTTTCCTGAAAAGTCGCAGTGAGCCAGGATGCACAGTCCCAGGGCCCTATAACTCACACCTGAAGGAATGCAGCAATAATAAGCATTATTAATTACACCTGTGCTATTTCTGCTATGAAACAAATGTCTAATTGATGTTTTATGGTAGAGACTTGCAAGCTTTGGACAAATTCCAACACATCAAATTGAATTTTTCTTTTTCAAAACATTGTTACTGGGTTTGATTATGATTTCTGACTACAGAAACCCCACGATTTTGCTCAGGCAATGCAATATTCATGAATCAACCTTTCAGAAATGTACAAAAATAAGTAATGCATGACTACATGATTACATGAGGAGCTTCGGTTTGTGTGGAATACTGATGTTTTTGTTAAAATTGAATGTCATAAGCATATTTTAGTGGATGAAGCTTTAAAACATGGCATTATTATGAAAAAAATCCCACTATTTCATGAATAACATACGAACGAATCAAACTGGCCCTCAAATGTCCACAATAGTAAAATTCCTGTATGTGACTCTTATATTTCTGACTATTCATACAGCTAAAAACCCTTTTCTTGCTCGAATCCTGCAACTCACACCACAAAAGTCTGTATCATGGGCTTTGTAGACCAAGATAAACCCATTGGCCTCTCGGATAAGAAGCCTATTTACTGCATTACTGAGGAGAAGCCTGTTAAAAGGTTTATTTAGGATTTTCTACTGATGCAATGTGATAAATGTAACGATCAGGGGAACATCAAGAAGCAGGCTTACTCACTACCCTGAGGGTATACTAAAGCAACCCAATGCATGCATGTGTGTGCATTTTTTATGCTTGTGGTTTTTTCTCTTAGAGTGTGTGTGTGTGAGTGTGCTTTGATCAGATGGTGACATAAGGCGCAACTGGGAACACACAGTGCTTTAGCCCCGTCAACTGCACACGGCGCTCTTTTCATACAATGTTTATGGCAAAAGGTAAGATGTAAACATTCCAATGTACAATTATATATTTGTCCTTTAAATTTTTCCTGACCAGAAAAATAAATTTTTGCAATTCTTTTACACTTTTGTGGATTGTGGATAGTGTAGTACTTCACCATGACATTGCGAATATGTGTAAGATTGATATCGTACAGACTTGTGGCATCTACAGGGGAGTATACCATCGTTTCACAAACTCATAACTCCTAACCCTGCAGCTAAAATTTTCCCCACTTCTTGGGTACGTTATAACACAAGCTGGAGATAGATCGATGTAACAATGAGAGGTAATTTTCTGAATTAAGATCCACACCATCCTATTTATGACAGAATGAACTTTAATGAAGAATAAAGAAAAAAACAGTTTTGAGTTTTGGTCTGTATTCCTGAATGTG
>JAJHUR010078650.1:0-19107 GCA_027495735.1 Lutjanus campechanus
CTCAGAGATGATCAGCTTGTTCTTTACTTTGTTATCTCTCTCTCTCTCTCTCTCTCTCTCTCTCTCTCTCTCTCTCTCTGTCAGGTTTAGTATCTCTGGTGTCTCTCTCTCTGCTGTCCTTCGAGCGATACTCTGTGGTGCTCCGCAGCACCCAGCCAGACTCCTCTCAGTACCGCAGGGCCTGGCTCGCCATCGCCGCCTCCTGGCTCTACTCGCTGGCCTGGACTGTGCCTCCGCTGCTGGGCTGGAGCAGGTCTGTATAATACCCTTTTATCAACCCTTCACTTCACTCATCAGATCACATTTATTTATTTGTTTGTTTTTTTAAGTCTCCTAAAACCCCAATGCCAAGTTGACTTGAGAGACATCATTTACACCACATTTTTACCCTAAATCTTCACTGTAGATCCTTAGCTTGGAGCCATATTCACATGCACGTGCACACCGTCTGGACTGGGTGTGTGTGGTGTGACAGTGTGCACGTGCAAGTGAACATCCTGCTGTAACCTCAAAATCTGTTACTTTGACTTTCTGAGTTAAAAAGCTGTTTGTTTTACAGATGATTTAAAGCAAATGATGACCAGTAATGTATTTGATAACCCTTATTGCAAGCCTGTCTCGAAAAAGACAAACAGTTCACCCCAAAATCAGAAATATATATTTTGCTCCTGCTATTCATCCAACTAAAATCTACCATCACTACCAACTGTATCACCGCCAGTAGGAAGCGTGTATCTACTCCTAGAAGAGAGGCTTTTGCTTGAGACAGCACAGGATGTGAACATTAATGGTGTCCTCTTCGGCTGAGGTGTAATCTCTCATCCATGCAACACATTCTCATCCCCGCCTACCCTACCAGCACTGCTTTGTCATGCCCCGCGGCGTCTTAGACTGATGCACAAGGTACCGTTTAGCTGGCATATGAGATGCTGCCTGCTGCCGATTAGAATGTGGTTAATATTGTGAAACAGTTGCAGTTTGGTTAGGTTGAGGATATTTTTTGGGGGGTAAAATACAAACATCATGTGTTGTACGTCATGAAGCAAGTTGCAAGATGAAAGTTACAATACACAAGTTATATGACACACGTAATGTTATGTGCCTTAAAACTTTTAAAAACATTTTGGTTTCATGTGGGACACAAACCCTGGTCTCCTGGGTGAAAGTCCTGTTTTTGTTTGTTTGTTTGTTTGAGCCATCCATCCGCTCCACCTCCTCCAGACGTGGACTTTCTCCCTCTTTGTACTACACTGAAGACGTTGTGCATCCCTTACAGGCCCAGATTACTTAATCCTCTTCATCCCCCAATAGATTTTGTTTGACCAGAAGATCTGGCATATTTGCCTGAGGCATGTGTTGCGAAAAGCTTCCACTCTTCTCATGTCTGTTTTGACAGCTCGCCAACTCTCTGAACCATACAGCAGAACAGAATTGATGCTGCTGTTATACAAGAGCATCTTCATTTGGATTTACATTGAAGTCATTTGAAAGTCTGCTGCAGCTGCTAATGGATATATTGTGTGTCTTAAAAGTCGCTGAGGGGCGTGACAAAATGTTGGTATTTGATGACTTGGGAATAAGAACTACCATCTATGAGGTGATACGTTTGGTGGGTGTAGTTCAGTCTAAACAAAAAAAATAGTTCCTACATGAAACTGCTCACAACAGAGTCTGTGGATTATCTTGAGTAACCGGATCATGATTTCTGGAAAGAGACATTGCTGTTGAGTTTTTCAAATGAATTATTTTGCTGGTTTGAGCATCACAAGCTGAGTGACATCTAGTTCCATTATACTGAAGAGAAGGGAGACGATATCTCCAAAACTCTGCAACTCACACCAAAACTATCTACATGAAAGAAGAGCACTACAAGTAAGAAGGAAAATATGATTTCTGGGGGTAAACTGCCCCTTAAAACATACCATGACATAGAACTAGAGGTTAATAATGTTAAATATGAAACATATGAAATCAGAGTGTGTGTGATGTGTGTTGTGGAGCAGCTACGGACCGGAGGGTCCCGGCACCACCTGCTCGGTCCAGTGGCACCAGCGCTCGGCCACAGCTCGCTCCTACATCAGCTGTTTGTTCATCTTCTGCTTCCTCCTGCCGCTGCTGCTCATGATCATCTGCTACGGGAGGATCCTGCTGGCTCTGCGATCAGTGGCGAAGCAGGTGAGCACACACGACCTTTGACCTCTGTGTGACGTGCAGCGTCTAGCTACGACATTCAGAACTTCCACCAGTGTGAAAGCCGTGTCTGTTTATGTGTGTGTTTGTGTCTGCAGGTCAGCAGGATCAACCGGTCCTCAGCTGAGCGGAGCGAAGGCCGTGTCCTTCTTATGGTGGTCTCCATGGTGACGGGCTACCTGTTGTGCTGGATGCCATACGGGGTCGTGGCGATGCTCGCTTCCTTTGGACGGCCTGGTGTGTTGTCGCCTACCGCCAGTTTAATCCCCTCTCTGCTGGCGAAGACCAGCACTGTCCTCAACCCTGTTATCTACGTGCTGCTCAACAACCAGGTAACAACAAACATGAGATTTCATTTTATTCAGCATCAAACTAAAGAGGCATATACAAGTCTACAAAACCTTTGCTAGGTATTCCCAATTAAAGGATATGTTCACACTTTTTCACAGAAACAGTTTGTTAAAGGTGCAGTGAGTGACATTTTTACTGCACTGTAAAAGTTTGTAAAGGTTTTTGAGTTTTAAATCAAATCACCTCTTAAGTTTAAAAATAAACTAAACAAAGTTTTGCCAACCGATAATCTTTGGTGGAGATCATTTACTTTTCTCTTTAATTTTGCAGCAGAGCTGAATCTCAATTTAAATATCTTTTTTATCATTTTAAATCCACTATAATTAAACAATGACACACCACAGATTTGGTGTAATGATATCGTCCTTTTATTCCACACTTTAAATGTACAATATGTAAATTCAGCCACTAGAGGTTGCTCACACATTAAAACAATAATAAAGACATAGTTTGATGACGTTGTTAAGTGACGTGGGATTATGGGAGTTGTTTTCTTCACTTTTACATGAGCACCATAGCTGATGAAAATATATCTGATGTGACTCAGGCAGAAATCATGTTCATGAATGAAGCAATGTATTAAGCTTTATTTAATACACATTTAGTCATGTTTGCCGAATTCCTTCATCACTCTGCTGAATCCCATGTATCCAATGTTTGCCATAACTTATAGCAACTAGCTAGCAACGTCTAGCAGGAAATGCACCGTTACCTTGAATAAATTATAGATTTCTCCACGTTTGAACATGGTTTGAAATATTTGGGATAATGTAAATATACAACAATACAACAAACAAAACAAGAAAATGTGACATGTTTCTTTTATACATTTTAAGGCAGAAATGTTACATATCAAAGCTTTAATCTTCTTTGTCAAAACCTGGCACCTAAGTTATCCACCATTCAACTAATACTGAACTTTATCATCTTTGTCTTCTGATTGATTGAATGTCTCTGATAATTTCTTTTTTCTGTTAAACTAAATAAAGATTTGTTTTTAAAAAACATAAAGATTTCCCCCACCCTGTGTCTCTGTATTATATTCATTGTGCTGTGTCTGTCTCAGTTCTCCAGGTGTTTCCTGTACATGATCAGGTGCAGCTCAGAAGCTCCGCCCACCCCGGTTCACCTCACACTGCCCAGCAGCAAGGGGGTGTGGCTTCACGCTCCCAACCTGCCAACAGAGGAACAAAACATGGCACCTGCCATGTTCACACCTCGAGACCAGCAGGTACAGCGGCCTGCCTTGGTGCTAGTGGCTCAATATGCAACATAGAGGTCAAAGGTCATTTAATCTCTATGATCAATTAAAAAAAAAAAAAAAGACATTCCATTGTATTTCTATTTCGCTGATGGATCTATTGACCATGTGGCTCCATGGAGCTTCATTTTGAATGTTTGTAACTGTTTACAAGCAGCAGTCAGATGTGTGGCTGACACTTTATTTGAAGGGGTGTGCATGAGACTGACATGACACCTGTCATGAACATGGAGGTATCTTCATGAATGTTTATGACTATTGTCATTTGGCATGTTAGTACCACTTTATCTGAGGTCAAGAAATAAATTATTATAATGGTGTTATGACAGCCAATGTCAAAACCAACTACATATGACAGTTTAATATAATGTTAAAGCATGAAGCTAAACAGTTTCATTAGGTTTGATAAGTTTCCATAACCAAGACATCTTATACAATGTCAGCTTTGCATTAGGACTGACATAAGTGACTGAATGACATTCATAAACATTCATAATGACCCCTTCATGATTATGACAGTACTATGTCAGTCTTGTGCACACGCCTTTAAATAAAATGTGACCACTTTGGGTTTGCACTCATTGTCTGAGTGTAGCTGCACTTCATTACCTCAGTTCACTGGTAAACTCATTTTGTGGTCTAATCATATGGGCCTGTGAGTACAGTTCACTTTAAACTATAATTTAGTTATAGGTTTGATGAGTCAGCAGCTCACTTTATCTCAGGGTTTCATTTCAAAACAAGAAAGACAAGTTTTACTGCATGAAACATTCTTTCTACTAAACCATGACGACTGAAGAGTAACTGTTTTTAACCAGGACTGTCAGAAATATTTGTCTTATACTGGGGTGACCAGGTTGTTTTGCACTGTGTCTGTGCACCACTAGAGGGTGCTGTGCCTCATCTGTCAGACATATGCATGTGTATGATAACTGAGTGGACAAAATAACTTAACTACATGATAAAGGTTACATTTAGGCTCTTTTTATTCATGTCCAACAATGTACAACAATTACAAAGTCAATTCAGAGTAAACAACTTTAGATTCCTGAATGAATGGTCAACACCAAAATAATTTATTAAGAAAATAAACATACGTCTTCAAAAATATACAGTCATTATGCTTCATGAACACTGACTGAACTCTCAGTAAGTGAAATATTTGTCTAAAGACACATTCACATTTGTGGTGAATCATAACAACTTACAGACATGTTGAAATACTTTTCAGGTACGAGGTGAGAGGACGCGTCAAAATGCAGTGTAATACTGTCGGTTCACGGTGGAGGAGACGTGAGAAGCAGCAAACTTACTCGAGCAGGTCGTCCACATGTGATTTTAGAGAGATGAAGAGAAACGAACCCCAAACCGCCCTGATGAGTCCATATTTTAAACACTCCGCCCGTGTACAGACATTAACACCGCACACAAGTCTTACAAACAATTCAAAAATACACATGAAACATTTTAAAAACTTTCCTGTGAGGTGTAATTACTGCTGAACAGGAAGTCCGTGTTTAAGGTGCATCCATACCATGGAACAGCAACGCCGGGTTTACGTCATTTTCCCTTTTTTTCGTTTAACTGGGGTGTGGAGCCTCTGTCGCTTTCAGACCCTGAGGAAACAAAACACACAATGTTCACTCATGATGGGAAATATTATCAAGGCTGAAGGAAGTTTTTTCGTTAGGGTGATGGTGAGAGGCAAATGTTTTTATGACTTAAAGGACTAAATAAAGCTGGATTTATATGCCGACAGAGATACGATGTGTTTTCTTCAACAAGAGATTGTTGAGAGTTAAGAACATTTAGAAAGTCAAAGAAAGTCTCAGCGGTCGTCTTCTTTTCAAGTGACAAAACAAAACCATTTTCACTGCAGACCTACTGCACACTGTGACACGTGCTCTCTATCACAGTACATGAATGTACACAAGGAACAACAGAACATTCCCTGGATATAACTGCAGTTCAGTGCGTCACAAATCCGATTGAAAAAATTATCAATAAACTGAAAAAAGTCTGCTCACATGTCAGTGAAATTCTGCTCTTCCTCACATCAGTTATTTTTTACCCTCACCTGTGAGTAGTTGAGCGGAGACACCATGGGCTCTGCTCTTGTGTAGTCGGGCGGGTTGGCGTGGGGGTCGTACCCCAGGCGAGCCAGCATGGGGGCGATTTCAGCCATGTCGCTCATCACGTCAGAGGGAATGTGGCCGACCCACTTGGTGAGGGCGTCCGTGTTCACCGGCTTCATCACCTGGTCTGTGGAGCGCTCGACCCTGCGTACACGCAGTCAAACACAAGGTCCGTTAAATACTTAACTAACTTGCCACTGAAGAGTGACAACGCTGTGGAAGATTTAAAAACAAATCAAACAAAGAAATGGAGTGAAAAACAAAACACTTATATAACAATTATTATATGCATTTCATTTTTATAGGAACGCTTATTGTGACAGAATTAAGTTTAAAAAAACCTGCAAATCAAAATCAGTTAAAAAATGAAAAACAATTTGTTCAGTTGTTTAAGACAAAAGCTTTAAAAATATATATAAAATAATTCACCTTTAATGCATACATAAAAATGAAATGCATATAAAAATGTGTATTGTTTTTTCCTTATTTTCTTTTTATCTTTTATTTTGGCATATTAACCTGTCCACCCTAAATAAACAACCACGTGTAAACCTGTGCACATATGATTCAGAATCACAACTCGCCACATTTTGTGATAATTTAAATTCTGACGAGGTTATAAAACATTGGTGTGACTAATATTGCGCCAACCGTTGCATAACTAATCAAAATAAGGGTGCTAATTCCCCCAGAACGTGGCCTAATTCCTTCAAATACACGCCAGGTTTGGGTTTTTCGGTAGGGAGCGGACAGATTCCCATCAAATCCCCCGAGCATCTGCCCTGCAAAGAGATGCTCGACTTAATTCATGACAAATAAGTGGAGCAACACAAATTAAACATCTACTCAGGGAGGTCCGTAAGCTTTACTTGACCTTTAGATGTTTGGCTGCTTAAAACTGTGACTGAACGCAGGTGTCCTGGTCAATGAGTGGACTCAAATATATGACTTGTGTGTGTTTCAATTCATGTTGAGTGGTGGCTGGTTAGAATCAAACTGGCTGTTTTTAGATATTAAATATATTAATATGAAATAATGGGATGCTGTTTTTTTCCAACACATCTACATATGTGGAACTGAGGCTTGGAATTGGCAGATAAAATGTGCAGGAATTTCTTTTATTCTGAAAAAACTGTATTAATGCTCTGTTTTTTGGTCACTTGTCAGAAATTTCACTGCATTAGAGGTGATGTAATTATTTCTAAATTCTTTACTTTGACCTTGTTAAAGTGATTTAATGTTAAGTATTTTTGAGGAAATCTAGCCAATTTTACACAATATAAAGTCACATTAAGGTATTTTCAGTGGCTAAAATATGCTGTGATGGCACAAATCTTTTTTGCCTTTAAAACAAAACATGGTAAACATCAGGTGTCAGTGTGACTTCCTGGGAACGAAAGAGTTTCTTTCTAGTTACCACAGTCAACAATCATAGACGGAGAAATCCAATCCACAAGAGACCTCAAGCTAAAATTATTTGTCCTTTAATTGATTAGTCAGTCCACAAAAACATTATCAGCAACAGTTCTGATAACTAATTAATTGTTTAAGTAATCAGAAAGGTCAAGGAATTCATTGGTTCCAGCTTCTCAAATGGGAGTTTTTTGTTGGTTTTCTTGTTCTATTATGACAGTCATTGATAATCAGACAAAACAAGCTGTTTGAACATTTCAGCTTGGGTTTGAGAAAATCAAAATCGACATTTTCTTACATTTTATAGACCAAATGAGTAATCAAGAAAATAATAATCACATAAATCGCTAATGAAAACTATGTTAGTGGCAGCTTTAGAAGAGGCAGATACACCAGTTAATCCAGTCTAACAGTCTGTTCAAAGACGAGAAGGAATAGGAGCCACATAACATGTTGTGTTTAGTTGTGTCTTATTGTGTATGTGCTATTGTTCTCAATTAAAGCAAAATCACATGACAGGACGTTTTCAGTCAGAGCCCCGAGGCCCTGAAACAATCTGCACAAGGAAACCAGGTCTGCCAAGTCAGTAATCTCTTTTCAATAGGAGTCTTTCCTGATTTTACCTGTTTTAACTTTTCTTGAAGTGTACTTGTTTCCGTTTAAAACCTGATGACTTTCCAACCTGTCAGTTTTATTTGCTGCCCATTCGAAGCACTTTGTACTGTGCTATTTTATTTTGTGTCTTTGTGAGGCACCATGTAATTAAGATATTGCTTTTAATAAACGACAACAGATTATAAGTTGTTTGTTTATTCAATTATTTATTTGGCACAGGACTTGCCACTGTTGCAATGCATAAACATTTTTCTGCATGCTAAAGTTAGCTTGCTCGCAACTTTGAGTAGGTTTACATGTTAATGCAGTACAGCTCTCATTTAGTTGATTGGATGGATCCATAAAACTGACTTAAATCTGTGTTCAGCTTGGCCTTTTTAACGCAAAGTCTGAATGCAGTTCAAAGAGGAAAGTTTCATTTTACTGGCTACACCTGCCTGTGAGTCACAAGCAAAGCAAGATTGTGACCTTTCATTCTGGGATACTCTCTTCAGTGTTTGGACCCAGCATAGCGCTGCAAAGCTTCAACTTCTGAGTTTGTGTAATATGGACAAGTTAACATCTACAGTCTACAACCTATGTAAGGGATAAAGTGACGATAAAAATTGCAAGCTGGTGTTGGCAAAATAAACACTGACAGGGTGATCACCAGGGAGATGAACGTTAGGTAATGTAGCTCTCTTCTTTTTGAAACTTTACTTTGATCATTTCCATGTCATTCAATCTGATGTTTCAATCTCATCAGCTGTGATCACAGGAAGCAGGTGATAAAAAGGTCACAGAAACTCTCAAAACCAAACTGAAAGAGTTACTTCCTGTACACAGGCAGTGTAATATGCATGTTATGGCCCATTTTTGTAAACTTTTGTAAAAACATAAAAAATAATAGAAAACTGTCATTTTTTTGTTTTGTAGAGCAGATTGTATTGCCTGTTTCAGTTATTGGTCACGGTGTAGGCTGTTAATGTAATGATTATTTGAACAGCTTAGATTTGGATAAAATGCTTGAAACTGCTTGAAATTGTAATCACATTACTTTCATAATAAATTGCTGCCTGACTGAATTAGTTAGTTAAGTTTTAGATTTAAAAAAAGAAAAATCAAACATTGGCTGAGCCAGATTGTCTAGGAAGTTAATGATTAATCATTAATCGATTCATTTTCAATAAGAATTTGACTAATTAAACATGCATTAATTGCTCATTCCTAAGGGGGGCCCGGACTCCAGGGAACCAACGCTCTTTATCAGCAAACATCAGATGCCTCTTGTAGAATTAAATTACTTGATCTGAGCTAACTGTTGTATAAAATTCAATAACCTTTAAGGGCTGTTTTCTGAAGGTTGATTAAAATTTAAAAACATCCAAAAGTCTTCTCCAGTACACCATGTTTTTATTCACCAGACATTTTCACACTGGTCTGCACCTTGCAGTGTGAGCGGTTATCAGCTTTTCTTCTAGTCACACTTAATACTAGGAGAAGACTAACTGCAGTAGAGGAGGGACAGTCAGCTGAGGGAAATACGCCACAAAATGAGACCCAGACTGATTTGTCTGATGACGCAAACACAAGTGTAACTGTCCTGTGATTCTCCCGACCCTGCACTCTGACCTTTCCTGCGGACAGCTCAGGTAAAAATAGAATTTCTTTAAGATCAATCAGTGCAGTTTTAAATTACCTGCACCTCCTCTCTTTCACCCACATCCTGTTACATATCAGATGACATATAACATGAAAATAAAAAACCCTGAAAGAATCTACGAGTACCAGTAAATCATTCAAACTAGATGTCTTGAGCACTTGCTGCATGTGTTATGTTATATAAGATTTTTATCTAAATTTGACAGTCATGAACAAGCTGCACAGGTGTCAGTAAAGCATGACAGCTCATGAACGTGTCTTGCTGACTGACAGACAGGGTGAGATGTGAAAACCCCAGCTGCCTTTTAGCAGCCTGACAAACATGACACCTTTAATCCTGAAATATTCCCTCTCATCAAAGCCAGCAAGGTGGGAATTCACAGGACGAATAATTATCGTGAATAAAACACACATACAGAGGAAAATCTGTGTAATTTTCTATCATTTGCATGCATTTATATGGTCTGAGCCTCCTAACGTCGACAGTGGGGCTGAGCATTTAGGGGAAATTCTGCTAATTAAGTTATTAATGTTTGGTTATTAATAATCAGGCTGGTGCTAAACACATCACACATGTAGGGGATACAGTGACTACCTATACATGCACAAAATATTCATTTTTCTGCCCTTATTCCTAAAATGGCTATATTCCTACTAAGCTGTTTACAGGGCTGATAAAAATGAATATTCAAGGAATGTTCCTGTTTACATGCAGCTGTGTATACACTTCTTTATATCAAAAAGGATTTTTTCAGACATAGTAGTGTCAACTGTGAACCAACTGCATATTCAGCCAATGTAATGAAGAAACTTTTCTTTCTGCAAAAGATTTACCAGCCTTTATATTTTGCTTAGTTCATTTTGGAAACACTGCATATTTTGTCTGTTCAGCCTTTGTCAGGGAGACAAACTGCAAGGCAAAAAGATTTCTACAATTCTGCAACACTTGTAGTTGTTTTTTTCTTGACTGCGAGAACCTTCAGATGCCTTCATCAGCCAGCCTGAATTTTAGACATTTTCAGAATCATTTAACACAGAATTTGAATGTAAAAGTAGAGAAATTCATTTCAGACCTTGAATAATACCAGATACTGTTGTGGGTATTTAGCCATGGAGATAGTTTCAGTTTAGTGTGCTGAGGTTTAGACATACACTCTTCTGAAACTTCTGCCACCACAAGCAACATACATTTGAAAACTTGCAAAACCTGAGCACATAAAACTGAAAGTATCTGCATGGCTAGATACCCCCTGCAGCAAGCAGGTTATCTTGGTGCACACCCGTACGCACGCATGTACACGCTTCAAACACTCACTTGGACAGAGACACGCCGCCAGCCTTTCCAATCAGCTCCTCATGGTGCAGCACTGACGGGTCCCACTGCAGCTCAAGGAAGTGAAGCAACTTCCTCATTTCTTCCTCCGCGTGGAGGACAAGTTGCTCATAGCGGACGGGCAGACATTTGGCCTCCCCGACCGCCTGGCACTGGCTGAACATGGTCTCCACTGCGCTGCTCCACTTAGTCAGACAGTCCCTGTAGCTGGTCAGGTCAAAGCCAGAGATGGTCACCTGTGAATGGACGCGGAGAATGAAGATAAACACAGAAAGCCAATCATGATGGAGAGTATACACAGACTGGAAAATTCATCAAGTCGCAATGTGGCACCAGTACAAGCTTATCAAGTGGCTGTTTAGAAACATGAGCCTTTGAGGAAGTTTATCTTCCAGCAGCCCAGATAAGAAAAAGACCCAGCATACCTTGCGTGATATCATGGAGTGAACTGTTGCCCGTCCGTCTCGTAGCATGAGCACAAATTTGGCTTTAGGGAAGATGCGAGACAGATATGAGAGAGACTTCAAAGCAAATGGATCCTTGTTGCAAAGGCGAGGTGCAGGTTCCCCGTGGCCGACTATCACCTGAAACACATACAAACAAATGTAACAACAGGAAATATCTGAGCTGATTCTTTTGTCATATATGGTGGTCAGACAAAACAAACAATTTAAAGACATCACCTTGGGCTCTTTTCACTTTTTTATAGCATAATTGATTCAGTGATTTATAAAGAAAATACTACACAGATAAATCAATAATGAAAATTGTTAATTGAAGTCCCAAAGGTATATTTCTCTCCATATCTTAATTTACATATTTGCAATAGCTTTTAATAACCCTGTGTATGTAAACACACACCCAAGCAGATTAACAGATGCAGCGACATGTTTTGCACCGACCAGCTCACCTCTAACAGGAATGCCCTCACGGCTGAGTCCAACACCTGGTCAGTGACGCCGGCCTCGTCCAGTCGTATCCTCTCCTTCACCGAGCGGCTCCAGGTGGCCCGCATGGCCAACAGGCGGGGTATCACTCGTGTCTCTTCACCACACCGTACATGATTGTGTGCATCCAGCATGGCACGCATCAGCGTGGTGCCGCTCCTGGGAAAGCCGCCGATGAAGATGAGGGGTGTGTCTTCGGGGAAGTGTTCAGTCAGGGATAAGCTCTGATTGGTTGAGCCCAGGTTGAGCTCCATCCACCGGTACCGATGGCTTTTTGGAGGGCACTCTATCCCGCTCATGCCCAGATAGAGCAGGGAGGCAGAGCAGAGGAGCACGCAGCCCAGCAGGAGGCTCGACCTGGTGTTCCTCATGGCTGCTGGGTGTGTCAGGGAGTCAGATTCATAAAAAACAAAGTTCAGGGGCACCTGAAGAGGCGGGCAGCTGGAGACGGGAATGTATCTGCTTCTTAAATTTCAGCAAAGGTCAATTCAAGACTTAGCTAAATGCAGACAGCCTGGATGAGACGAAGGCCTGATGGAGGCCAGGAGGGTGGAGTCTGGGCCCAATATTCAGGTCTGGGCTGGGGAGACTCCAAACTCCTCTGCAGCTCCTTAGCCCTGGTGTCGAAGAGCAGGATCCAGGCCTGGTGCGCTCCACAGCCGGCCACGCCTCTTATCCATCGCTCCTACCTAAAATGGGAGAAAAACACATCAACATGTTACAACCAAATAGAGAAAGCTTCTGTTTCTCCAGGAATGTAAAATCATACTGCAGTATGAGATGAGAACACAAAATAAATCATCATATTTTTGAAATTTCCAATAAACGACCAAACACTGGCCACTGAGTGAGCGATTATCAGCAAGCAGCAGGCTGTGATGGTTTGCCAAGAACACTTGTCCACACTTTCAGAGTAGCTGAAATGCATCCAGTTTTTGTTCTCAGAGCAGTTATTTTGCATCTTTCCTCTGGGGAGCCACTGACTACTGTTTAGCCATATCAAAGTTCACTGCGGGACACAACACAGACACACTCTCAGGCAGTGTATCCGAGGCCACTAATTAAAGCTTCCTCGTGTTTTTATTCTCACTGGCAGTTTCTCCCACACTGAAACGCAATACAATTTGTTTAGTATCAGATTACTATTGACCAACTGAGCTGTTCTGCTACTTCCCCATTTCTCTTCTGCAATGTGCAAACAAGCAGTTTCACCAGCGTAAGCTGTAAGTCTCTATTTCCTCTTCTTAGCGCACAATAAACTAAAAAAAAAAAACACAAGCTTGCAAAAGAGCTGAATTGAGTTGAATACTAATTTCAAGAACACTGTATATATTACAGAATTAGAGATGTGCCAATCCAATTTTCAGTATCGGTATCAGTCTGACACAGGCCAAAAAATCATGGGGTCAGATATCAGGGGGGAAAAAAGTATAACATGTTCCATTAGTCTAAACTATCCTGTAAATGCTTAAAGGAGCAATACGTAGCAACTGTACATGCTAAAATTAGTACAGCAGTCCAAATAGGGTAGAGTTGGAGCCATAGATGGTGCATTAAACAGGTTCAAATCCTATTAGTTGATAAAAGACTTCTGGTTGAAGCGAGTTTTTCCGCCAGACTTCTCCTCTCCAAACTCCCCAGACAGTTCTGCAGACAGCAGGAGCTCTGCAGGAGCTCTCCAGGAGCACAGGATGTTCACAACATCGTTAACTGACGATAACAAGTGTCGACAAGTCCTTGGCAGTAACTTGATCTGCTGTTTACAACTGTTAATTGTCCCTAAATGTAAAACCTGTTACCCCTAAAACAAAACTGCTCTGAAAATACACACTCAGGAGTTGGAGTTTAGTTACTGCCTGTCTTACTACCTGTCAGTCTGTTTTATTTTTTAATTTTAGGTTTAAGTTTCAAGTTTCCTTGTTCAACAAATGTTTCTGATGGAAATAAAAACTACATCAAATGAGGCGAGATTATTGCCATTTATAGACTTTCCATTAGTACAGTTTTAATTGGTTAAATTCTTAACATCGATTAATTGTTTAAGCTAATTATTGATTATTAACATCCCAAATACAAACATATAATTAACATCTTAGTTGCTTAAGCAAGGGAAAAAGACATTATCTGATTGGTATGAGTCGATATTGGAGGTTATAGTACACAGTAAACAAAAGCTGTATCGAGCTATCCCTAAAGCTCTGAAGGTCCACAAAATCACAACTGAAAAAGCAGTTTTACCGACAATTTTACTTCTTACAGAAGCTCTGAGCAAACATGGAATATGTCTCCCTTTCTCAGTGGTATTTTGGTATAGTCTTTTCAGACTGAATGTGGAGGGAGCCTGACATCTGGATGCCACGTGGGGAACACTCCTCCTCCCTCCTGGGCTAGAGTAGCTCGCCTGTAAAATTCAGTCTGACGATCAAAGCAAAAAAGAAAAACAGCTGGAAACGAGGACATCAAGCCCTGGCTGGGATACTTAGGTGCTGCCTTAAGCCAAGCTAAGTCCAGAGACATCCAGAAGCTTTACATGTAATTCTAATGCATTTCCATGCAGAGATTAAGCCACTTGGAGTTTGCAGAGAATTAGGCCAGTGGTCAAAGATGAGGGTTCTTTGCTTTTTTCTCTCCAAGGGTTTTTTCTCTTTAAAGGGCCAGCTCACCAAATTTATGAAAAAGTGAGTTTTCTCACTTTGTGGGTGCAACTAACTAATCATTTGCTCTACAAAATGTTGCAAAATAGTTTAAAATACCCATCACAGTTTCCTTAAGCCCAAAGCCATGTCCTCAAATTGCTTGTTTCTCCTGACCAGCAGTCTAAAAACCCAAACATATTCAATTTACTTCATAAAAGACATGCAGCAAATGTTTATCGCTTACAGGCCGGAAACAATTGCTAAAATGATAAATTGTCAGTACAGCTCTATCTATTGATCAATCAATTAATTCTCTCAGCTCTCTACAATGTTTGGTGTCAGCCAAGTGTGCAGATAGTTTTGTTTTTATTTGCCCTGGTAGGTCTTGAGGTATCTGTCTCTGATTTTTTTGCCTCCACATGACTATAACGGCGAGTTGAACTGTTCATTTGTGGTGCACAAAGCATTGAAAAATTACATGTATAGATGCCAAAGCAGCATCATACTCAGGATAATCCTGTTGAAGCTGTTAAATGTTTTCATAGGGACTATTTTTTGGAAGAAAGTAGTTCCAATTAAAACTGTTCAACAGTGAGACAGCGTTTCTGGTCAAGTCAAGTCTTATTGCCCAGTCTAAACCTCAGTTCCTCCCTCAAGGGGCTTTACAATCTGTACAGCATTAAACACCCTCTGTCCTTAAACATTTATCAAGAAATGTGCTGAATTTTTGTATTCAATTTTTTTAATACTGTGATTGCCACAAACCAAAATCTCTTCACCCCCACTGTACTGGAGTGGAGGCATAAAACTCAGAGAGAGACATCTGGAACCTGGGCCAATAAAACCAAAACTATCTGCTTGGCTAGACGCTACAAGAGGTTTTTTTCATAAAGTGATTCCCGCAAAGCAGTGGATACTCTGATAAATCTGGGGATTGACCTTGAAAAGGCCACCGTGTTCGCTGATGAGGGACAAGCCGACAAACAAGTCTATAATAAGCAGAAAACAGCGACCTGTGATCACAGTTAGCCCGTAGATGGTAATTGAGGCGGCTGGCGAGAAGGCAGCGACTCACATATTTGAGCAGAAGAAAGCCATTGTCACCTCCTTACTCTTCACAGAAGCTGCCAAAGTGAAGGTCTGACAAGGGCGACTTTCCTTAATCTACGCTGCAATGAGAGCTTCCCCTCAGCAGCAAAAATGTGGAGTGAATTTAATACCCAGAAGGCTCATGTTCTGTTATAGCTGCTTCATCACCAAGAATTTTTTTTTTTTACTTTGCACAGATTTTGTGATGACCCATGCAAGATGGCTACAGGTCCTTAAAAAAACTGAAATGTCTTAAATTGCCAAAAGGTCCTATAAAGTTTTTAATAATCTTAAATTCTGTTTGGGAAGGTCTTAAATATTTCTCAAATCCTGTAATGGTGGTCTAAAACTCATTTCAAGTGCAAAAGTTGAATTCAAATGCTTCTGTTATCCTGTTACAGTCTTATAGGTTTTTGCTAAATAAACGAATTTGAACAAATGTTCTTTAATTCAACCAGCTTTTGTCATGTTTCCTTAATTACAATTTTGAACTGACAATGTATGCATGTACTTAGAAGAGTACACCTATATTTTCACATTTAATGTTTTTTTTATTACAAAATTGGCCTTAAATTTGTTTCCTGGTTCCTTCAATTCTCACTATTGAATTTAAAACTGTTTTATGTGTACATGTAGTTTTGTTTTGTTTTAAAAAAAATGTTTTGTGGGCTTTTTATGCCTTTAATTATACAGGACAGTTGAAGATATGACAGTAAAGGGGGAGAGAGCAAGTGGAGTAACGACACACAGCACAGGGCCGCAGGCGGGAGCCAAACCTACGGCCACTGCAGATGACCCACAGCCCCAGCACATGGGGCTAATGCTCTACCAACTGAGCCACCCAGCGACCTACATGTACTTTTGTAAGAGCTATTATTGCTTTCTTTAGCTTAATCTATGCTGCAAAGACAGTTTCTCCTCAGTGGCAAAAATGCGAAGTGAATTGAAAAGCCTGAAGGCAGCCTACATGTCCAGTTGTAGCTGCTTCATCATCGAGAATTGCTGCCTTTTTTTATTTGCTGCACAGATTTTGTGGTGGCCCGGGTTAAGCCTGGGCAATATATGGATATTATGAATATCTTAAGATTTTAGATGTTGTTTTATCATGATATGGAATAAGTGTTGTCTTTTCCTATTTTTAAAGGTTGTATTACTGTGAAGAGAGGTATGTCAAGTGATGTTCGTTTTTTTAACTGACCAGACTTGGTGATTATATCCACATTACTGATGATTATTTATCAAAACGGTTTGTTATTTTACAGAAAATGTGTGTCTTGAAATGTATATTGTAAATTGCAAAATAGCCTAAAAATATCAAAATATTATTTATTAGTCATGCCGCTCAGCCAGATGCATACTGGTAGGATCTTTTGATCAGCAGGTTGCCAAGAAATCTAAAGCCTCCTTGTTCCCTCACAGGAGGGGGCAATGACATGGACTTCCTGCTGAAGGGAAAGTCTGAGACAGAAAGAAACTTCTATAGTTTCCCTTTACTCTGTTTTATGCATTACTGTCAGTAGCGTGTCCACTATTTGACTTTTTTCCTGGAATGCTCCCCATTGAATGATTTCCTTCATTTAATACTATTTTTTCATGTATTTTTGAATGAGTTTTGTATGGAATTACAGCTCCCTCTCAGTGGCAAAAAATGTGAAATGAATATCCTCAAGGTACATATTTAATTGCAGCTGCTTCATCATGAGGAATTTTTGCTGCCTTGCACAAAATATGTGATGAACCAGAAGCATATTGGTGGAAAACATGCTGCCTTTCTTTTTTTGCTGCCTTGCACAGATTTTTTGGTGACCGAGGTGCATATTGGCGGCACATTTGACCAGCAGGTTGTCAAGAAATCTAAAGTGTCTTTGTCCCTCACCGGAGGGGGCAATGACAGACTTCCTCCTGGAGGGAAAGTCTTAGAAGGTGAGCAGGGTTGCCAGGTCTGCGGTTTTCCCATGGAACTACTGAAGTGTTGCTGCAGGTTGGTTAGACCTATTTTGCATGCAAATTACATAAAAAATATCTACAAATCCATATTATAAAACCAATATTTCCACATAAGTTAGTTTGTGCATCAGTGGTTTACAGGTTACAGGTTTACATGTTTGCAGATATTTTATGTATGATAATATACTGTATCCAATACTACAAGCCAGGACCTGGGTGAAAGAACTGTTTAGCACTTTCAGTTATGATACATTAAACATTTATGGTGTTACTTTGGAGGTATTACAATACATTTGTCAATTATGGCAATTCTATTGGACTTAAAAAGCAGTGTATATGGTTTGGCGGGGGATTTGTTTGAGTTCTGGGTTGGGTTGGTTCGGGTTGGTTTTTGGGCCATTTTATTGGTCGTTGGGCTGGTTTTGACCTGGCATTGGCAAGGATATGGTGATACAATACATATCACAATACTGGGGTTATGAGGATACTGAGATATTGCGATACTGTAAGCAAAGCAATATAAGTAATTTTTACACCTAATTTTAGGAAAACTGTCATAGAATAAAAATACACCATCATATTCACAAAATCTAAGTTAAAAAGGATTAGTTTGTTCTGCAATCAGAACAGTAAAGATGGATAACAACACTGCTATCTAGTGGGGATGTAACAATATATCAAATTATTGTATAAAAGGACTGCTACTGACTGCTGTATTGTTTGTGTTTTGCAATTCTTCAAACATACTTCAAGCATTATGTGCCAAAGACAATTCATGCCAATTGCATTTTTTGTCATGACTGGTTACTTTAATTTTAGTTTGTTAAACAAGGAAAGCAGAGGAACTTTAAGTTAAAAGGAAAAATTGAATTGTATTCGAACAAAAAATATTGCACACGTCAGATTAATTATTTAATAAAGGACATTTCTGCATATTGTCGGTTTTCTTTGTTTATTAATATTGCAATAAATATTGCATCATGGACTTTTTAATCAAGGTATTATTGCCCCTTGGTTTTTGGTATTGTTACATCCCTATCATCTCGTGGTTGGGATTTAAATGCAACACAAAAATAACCCATTGCCATAAATCTTTCCATGTGTCACAATACCATGTTTTTGAGAATCAATACAGTATCACAAAATATAATGCAATACTGAAGTGCATCAATATTCTCTTACGCCTCTAGTCATTTGGCTGGTTTTGTCACTAAGAACTGGCAGCCCTGAAGGAGATCTCTACATCTTACCTTCTACTCTGGTAGATGTATTCCTGTCAGGAGCTTATTACATGGCTTTGCTAAATACTTGAGTCTGTTTGGTCAATTAGAGCATACTAAGGTCTGTTATTTCTGTATCACAGACCATTGTTATGAAGAACAGACCGTTGTTATGGACACAGCTCTAATGATAGGCTCTGGAGGAGCAATAAAAACATTGTTCACTCACTAAAATCATAATATTTTGTGTGAAATGGTTTATTTCTAGGTAGATAACCATGTAATAAGCAGGGTAATGTACAGTGAGCCAGTCACAATTGCAAAATCAA
>JAJHUR010078651.1:0-14411 GCA_027495735.1 Lutjanus campechanus
AAAATACTGTGCATATTAAGAGCCATTTGAAGCCGTTAATCACAGTCAACAATCGCCAAATCGTACTTTAAATGCCGCTGAAATGTCCGCTATGCGCGCCTAATATGCAGTACAAACCAAACACATTAATGTACAAAACATTAGAGTAACTCACTAAATGCTTCAACTTTTCAGACCGAAGAGGATCACGGCGTCTGCAGGTAAGCTGACAGCAGCAACTCCGCCTGCAGATTTGTCTGTGCTTATGTGTGCACGTTTCTCCAGTCGAGTGATTATATATCAGCTTATTATGTTACAGTCTACATTCAACAGTACTTCCATTTTCTAGATTAAAACACTGCCAAACCGTGCTGGTTTTATGAACTGTCATCTGTCCGACTTTGACATTTAACATCCGGGGTTGCCTAGGTGATCAGGGCGTACACGCTAGACGAGAGAGGCTGCTGTCTGAAGGCCGCGGCCCCGACTAGTGGTGGGCGGCTGCATGAGGCGACAGATAACTGACATTGTGCATGATTGAAATATTGATAAATAGTTTAAACGACTAGTAATTCCGGTGCCGACTAATGAGGGAGTGGACGTTTAATCGTATAGTCTAATCGCACCTTCAGACCTTTCACATTTTCATTACAGTCTTATATTGGTCCAGCACTTACCTTAATAGTACTTGAATGTGCTGGACACTTTACATACAGCAGAAATAAAATAAATAACTTTACATTTGTATATTTGATTATACCAGTGTGTACTGAAACTTCTCTTATGGAAATCAGGCTCATTTATACACGCCTATACCTAAACACATTGGATTTAAACAAGACAGACGATTGAAGCCACTTATTTCTATAAGATATCTTCTGAATGAAGAATGTTAATGATGAATAGTATATAAAAATGTGCTGCTGTAATTTGCAGCTACCAAAAGGACTTGAGGTCATACCTTTGATATTACTGATAAATCTCACTGCAAACCATGGCTTGTCTCCAGCTGACAGAATATATGAGATTGCATCTTCAACAGGCTTTATCCGGGCCTTCCTTTTGGACTTCATTGCTCTGTGAAAATATTTTTATAACATTAAACAGCTGTGCAGCATGAGAAAACAGATTGCTCATTAACTAATCCTGTAATTTAAAGAATATCATAAACAAGATTTATGATATTAGCTGAACTGTAGCTTGGCACTTCATTATTTATTTTCTCAATGATGAGAATATGGCATGTGCTACGAATATAGCTGTTTTGGATTCATGCTTCAATTACTGTGACTCACACAGATCATTAACCCCTGACTAATAACATCGGATAGCTTAACTATTTCTCAACACGAGTTACATTTGAGGGGGTGGCCCGGACCCCAGAAAGCTTAACTGACCTAGCCATGCCTACCGCAACACTTTCCCTGACCAGGCCTGAGCCTCGGAGCACAGTTAGCTTACCTGACCAGGCCCGAGCTTCGGAGCACAGTTAGCTTACATGACCAGGCCCGAGCCTCGGACCACAGTTAGCTTACCTGACCACGCCCGAGCTTCGGGTGACAGGTAGCTTTGCTGACCGGGCCCGTGCCTACCGCGAGGCATATAACGTACCCGAACAATTAAGTTTGTTTTACAATGATTTATCTGGCCGTATGTGACATTTTTGACTACTATAACATGACGTTACATGTGGTCGTATACCCCTTTAAAGCCTGCGTTTAACATTGTTAGCAATTAGCTGTAAGTCACCCGGATGTTCGCCCTTAGCAAAACAGTTTCTACCATACATTAGCTTCCATAAAATAAGTATGAGACGCGCATTTCCGTTGAAAGCGGCAACAACACATTTATCAAATACCTTATCAGACATCTGTTCACATAAGACAGCACGTTGAAACTCCTCACTTCTTGTATTCCAATTGTCTCTTCCACCCAGCGTCTCCCAGCTCCGCCGTCTCATGAATATTCGCCAGGTTAATTAGCCATGTGTTCCACCGGATTGCGTCATCGGACGGATGATACTTTCCGCTAAAAGCGCTAGCGTCTCCAAAGCTAATGGTTAGCAGCTAATTAGCCTAAGATAACAGAAACGATCTTTTATATTGTTATCTGGGGAACAATGATTTCTACTTAGAGCTATTTTAGCATCTAAAATAAGCAAAAAATTAGCAACCTGTTGCTAATTTTAGCAGCTAATGTAAGCATCAGATGGCACAGTTTATAGTAATAGTAATGTTGTAATAGTTTGTTTCTTGTAGTCCCACAAAACTGCCTCCTTTATGCAGATATCCATCTGTTTTAATGTAATAAATATAAAAAAAAACCTTTATGATGTTAATTTAAAAATAAAATAAAAACTAGCAACCTGTTGCTAATTTTAGCAGCTAAAATAAGCTTCTATATCAAGTGGCACAGTTTGTATTAATAGTAATGTTGTAAGTTTGTTTCTTGTAGTCCCACAAAACTCTTTATAGTCAACAAATGTTAATTAAAAATAAAATAAAACTGAAAATAAACTTACCTTAATAATTTGAGGTAGTTGTTACAGCATCGCTCTGTGTTGTCATTACAGCATTAGCTCTCAAACAAATCCCGTAAAATCCCGCGAGACTGTGACGCTTAATGTTCAAGGCGTCTCATTGGCTAATATCACACACACTTCAGGAAGTGTGTTTGTGGCTGCAGTGGCATCAAATAACCTCCAGGGGGGCAGTGAGCACACACACTTCACACACACATTTCCAGTTTTTGTCACCTTGTGGGCCAAGTGAGAAAAAAGCATGAGGAGCATTAGGGAAGGCTCCTCAGCCACTTTAAAGCACTAAACGGTGTGGGGCCCAGCAAAATGGCCCCACAAGAATTCATGGCCCCATACTGTTGGTGGGCCACAGGTGGTAGGGCCCCACCAAGTAATAAATGCGAGAGCACACACACACACACACACACACACACGCGACTCTCCCTGAGCGGACTCTAGAGCAGCTGCTGCGCAGGGCTCTTCGGGATCGTTGCCTACATGATCGAACTCCACCATGGAGTTTGTCAGGTGTCCTTCAAAATGTGCGTCAAGGGCAACGAATCCAGGTGGAGGAAGACAGGAGGGATCTCCCAGCTCGCTGCCGCTGCTTTGTAGCTCCACCAAGACGGCAAATTGACAGCTGTTTCACTGCTTGAGAGAGCTGTTTTGAAATTCCTATTTTCCTCCTCTCTGTTGAGGCACAGTGAAATAACTCATGAAGAACAGTGGGTGATGCAATTGATCCAAAGATCTGGCAAGTAAATTATGGTTATTTTATTGTGTGGTTTGGATGTCTACTATTTCAATTAATATGGCGGGGCTTTGGTGTGAATATCAGTGCACTATTGCCATCATACTGTATTTGTCAGAGGCTTTTATGCCATGTATTAATTTCTACCAGATAATAACATCCTGTATGTCCTGTATACAAGAGCTTCACTTTCTAAATGACATCTATTGCTTTCCAGCTCACAATTCAGCAGCGCTGTAGTCACGTAATAACAAGACAGAACTAGAACATCAATAGAGCATGAGATAGGTTACTACTGTCACTTCTTTCCTGTGGATGTCTACAGCTACACCTCCCCTATCCTTGTGACTGCAACTTCTGTTATCTTTATCTACAGAGGTCTTGTTGTGGAGCTCATCCTTGTCAAAAGGTCTTCCATTTGAAGGTTGGATACAATTGTGGTCAGGTGCTGGTTGTTGATTTCTATAAGTTCCTAGAGGTTTAAGTACTGGACATTGTACAAATGTCCAGTTTTGGAGATATAGAACTATTTCTATAGGTATTGCTGTACTGTAACATAGAGACTGTGAATGTTGAAAGCAACAGTGCATAAGCAGAGGACTGGATCAACTTTTGCCCAAAAAAAGTATCAGTGTTGCGCTGTTAGATTTTGGCTTGAAAGCTCTTCAGTGAAGTCACTTCAACTGAGGTGAGACTCTCGCTCTCAAGGCCCAAGGCAGCATCAGATAACATGGAAGAAAAAGAGCCTGGCCTGTAGGTCAGTGCATTCATCCTTCTCCTCACCTGCGAGCACATCCCAGATGATTCTGAGACACTCTGGGTGTCCCAGTCACAGTTCTGCGGAAAGTCAGGTGTTGACAAGTCTGTTTATTGCAAGAAGCAGACTCTGGTGTGATGGTTTGTGGAGCAACAAGGTAAGACTTTATGTTAACAAATTCAAACAATTCTTTGGGGGTGGCAACTCTCTTGGCAGAGCAGCTGAAATGACTGAATGACTCAATCACTACAGTCTCCACATCTGATTCCAGTGCTTATACTGGATTGTGGATTATGTGGGCAGAGCTGTTTGCAAATTCAAAAGCAAGGGACACCCGCACACTACACTTGTGATGAGCGCTTGTATTTACATGTGACCAGAGCTGATGTGTTAAGCTATGGCAGAAACAGAAGAGTACAGTTTTAGTGTCCAAGCACAGTCAAGCAATCTGTCATGGAGGTGACGGAGGAAGCAGAGAAGCAGATGCTGTTTTATTATACATGGAGTTAGGCTTTGGCTTAAAGAAAGATGAGAGCAACATGTTGGTCTGTAGAGTCGCGCTGCTGGTTATGTGTTGCTTGCATGCAGTTTGACGTCTGCCTGCCAGTGCCTATGGGCAAGACCACAAGGAAGTTTGTTTTAATTGGCAATAACTTATCAAAACTCAGGCTTCGACAGGAATTGGGACAAACAGGATTTGGAACAACTTCTAATTCAGGACAGTCCTGAGTTTTTCCAGATGCCTGGTCACTCTATAGCTGCAGGACATGCTAATAACAGTTTTGATTTCAGCTGACAAAATGACAGTTGTTGACAAGAGCTGAAAAGCCTACTTCTGTTTACTTCTGTGCAAATTAAAAAGACCTATATTTTTGGAAATGACCAAGAGTTTCAAATGATAAATCTGCCTTTGTTACCACTGTAAATTGCATAGTAACAGTAACCAGGGGCTGAGCAGAGGGTCAGTTGCTGAGATCTGCAGACATGGAAACACAAGCTGTCTGATGATCATACAGGTTATAAAGAAACCTCTGCATTAGCTGAACTTATTTGGAAGAGAAAACTTAGATCAGCCTGGCTGCTCATTTCTTGCCATGTCAAACTTTGCTGTTCCAGTGCTACTACAATGTTCTCAGATCTCTGCAATTACATTGGTGAGTACAATGTTAATCTATTTTAGCAATATATTAAACAGAACCCGTACACACAGACAGTATTCCTCTCTAATATGAACATAAAAAATGTCCAGTGGCCACTGTGCAGGCCTCAGGGTGTCACCTGATTTGGTGTGCAATACTAATCCTCTTCATCGATCAAGATAGGATCATCGATGGCTGCAGACCAGATAAATATGTATACTTTATTATGAAGCCCTACCCTGAGGCTGCAGCGAACCCTCTGCCTGATATCAGCAGGAACAGCTAACCGAAGCCTCAGGGAGAGAGATCAGGATTGTGAAGAGAAATGTGTGGGGACGGATGAGTTTCTGTTTATACCAACCTTGGTGGCAGCTTCGTGGCTTGATGTGCTTCCACACACGCAAATACACTCAAGCACACACGTCAGAAGAGGTAAAGAGGGAGAAATGAGCAAATGCAAACACAAGCAGTCTGCACACACAAAAAGTAAAAAGATATTTCCATGTGTCTGTGCCATATGACCTTGTCAGCTTACCAGAGCTCATTACAGAGGAAAACAGCAGTGGAATCGGCGGCAATGAAAAGCAGACATGACCCTCAGATTGTTGGAGCCAACATGAAAGCACTCAGCTATCAGGAAGGGAGAGGGGAAGGAGGGGGAGGAGGGCGGTACTGTAAGAGCCGGCGAACGGAGCTGTCCACAAACTCAAATGTGAACTGTACTGGTTTGCATAATTTAAGGTTAATGAGGGAACAACAGCAGATAAAATCTCCCTCGTTTTATCCCGGCTGGCTTTGCTCTACTGGGGCGCTTTTCATTAAAAAGGCATCAGAAGCAGTGCTTTAATGACCCGTGAATTCATCAAAGTTTCACCTCATTTCATATTACATCACGTATATGTGGATGTGAGAGTGTACTTCCTTTTCAAAGAGATGCTTGGTCTTATTTAGCTTTGGTGGATCAGTGGAGAAAACATGCTGTAACTTCTCCACCCCTTTCCAACCAATATTCTAATGTTGGATCCCACTATTGCTCACACACTGTGCTGTAATATTACATGCATATTAATACAGATAGGTTTCCACTAATGTGTTGATGGCAATGCATTCATATAAAAGAAGCTCTTAATTGTCTTTGAAAGAAATGTTAAAGGTTAAAAGCAGAACGCTGATCGTCATTAACGCAGCTTAGATACAACTTAACATATGAACAAATTAGAACAGTGCACCCAGTAGAGTGCAGATCTCCACCAGGCTCCACCACCATGGTGAAGCACCTACTGCAGTGTCACCACAACTGCCAGATGCAACCATCAGTGAGACTGTTTTGCGTATAAACTGCATATTAGAGCTGTCAAAGTAACGTGATAATAACAATGATGAAGAGGTGAAACAATCATTTTGTATGTAAATATGTCATTTACCAGCTGCAAGGTGCTGGAAAAGCTTGAAAATGAACATTGAAAATGCTTGGCAGGAGCCTGAATTTGATTTAGGAAAAGATGTATGAACCCTGAAACTTCCTCACTGAAAATGATGATGGTAAATGATCCTGCTGTCTTAATACAAAAACATGAATATCACGCACCGTTTAGTCTTTATATAGACTGAGCTGAATAAAGGTGAGGATTTTCCTCCTCTGAGAACAATATTTTATTAAAGAAATAAACTATTAACAGTAGCAGTTAGTATTATTAACAATAATAATACTAATGAAAGAAATAGATACATATAAATAGCAACCTTTTTCTAAATTACTGCTGGTTCTGTGGTGTTTGAATTTGAAATCTGAGGCCTGCAGTGCACCATAGAAGCTTCAATTGACTATTCTATTGAAGCGTTTAGTGCGTTTTGGCCTTAACGTTACATTGAGCAGGTCAATATGCTCGTCCGTGCCTGATGGACCTGATGGATGAACTTTGTCATGTTATTATTTGAGCATATTTTTTTTTTATTCCAAATGCAGTACCTTTGTGGGTTTCTGGACAGTATGTGTCACTGTTTTTGGTTAATGCATTTTATTTACTTAAGTTACATTTGCATAAAGCAAGCACATGTCCATCATTAAACATTTATAATATTACTTGAATCACTTAAATATCCCTCTAAGGTACATTTTGAACAAATACAAAATGTGATTAATTTGCGATTAATCGCAATTAACTATAGACACTCGCAATTAATTATGATTAAATATCTTATAATTTTATATATGTATACATACACACACACACACACACACACACACAGACACAAAAGGGGGACTTGGATTTGCTGCTTCTTTGGCATCTCGTATGAGTGACTGAATCTCACTGTATGATTAGTCCTGTGTAATTGTATGTGTATCAATAAGGTTGAGCTTCACCTTCACCCTTTAAAAACACTTCAAACTAAGTGTTTCAGAAGCAACTTTGGTCCCCTCTCTCTCTCAGTTATCCTTTCGGAGGGTTAGTGGACAGAGAGATACACCATCCTCCTCTCCACAAGCCATGTCTCCCCTGTGTGCACCCCCCCTCCATCCCCATGTGCCTAATCACACCTCCATTTGCATGGAGAGCCCTGAGAATCAGCCTCAATAACGCTGCGCTGCTTTGAAAGATGAGTTTTTAATCTGGGAGAGGAGATGAGTTTCTGACCCGCACCTGTTTGTTTCCGTAGTTTCTTTTTCCTTGTCGTACAAAAGTGACCTGCGGGTAAATTTGCAGAGGCAGGATAGCTGCTCGCCTCCCTAAGTACTGTCATTGTGCATTCATTAATATCCCCATATCTGACATGGCGGGGAAAATGGTTCTTGGCGAAAAAGGGCACTTGTCGTGGTGGGTGAGACTCCCTAACAGGCAATCAGATGGGCTGACAGCGAGTGTCAGCCGAGGTGTGTGTGTGTGTGTGTGTGTGTGTGTGTGTTTGTGCAGGCAAAGGAGAGGACTGTGGGCTGCGGGAGAGGTGTGGGTATTTATTCTTCTCCCATTGCCCTCTATTGACCCATGTAATGGAGAATTTTACAAGGGGAAGTGTTAGAAATATCCTTTGGATGTAGGTAATGTTTCATGTGTGAGAGCGGACTCTTTCATTCCTCTCTGCTCACCCCTCTCTCTCACACACAGACACTTTGGTGTATGCCTGCGCATGTATAACAAAATACTGCAATTTGTAATATGGTTAAACACTTACATTTATTTGAGATTTTATTCATACTGTATTCCAATAAAGTGTACACACACAGAAAATTGATGTTTGAATCAGTTTTGCATTACCTCAGGCTTTAAACTTGATTTTCACGGTTTTGAAAGGAGCACGTTAAGAAGATGTGCTGTAGATTCAGTGCTGCTGCTGCTCGAGTTTTTAAGGAAAAACAAGATGAGGTCATTAAATGCAGCATCTAGTGTCAGAGTAATTAAAAGTTTGCTGCTAAACTGTGTGATATTTTGAGTGTGAGCCCAGTAATAAGAAATGTAACTGGCTGTAAATGAACACTCGTATACAGATCGAGTCGTTTTCCACATTTACATAAAAATAAGTTCTTATTGTATTGTGGAATGAGAGACTGTAGCCACGTTCTGTAGATGCTTCTGATCAAAACAAAAACAGTGGTGACTTCCATCTTTTTCTGCATGCTTCATGTTTAGGGAGGTAACATCTAGCTGTATTTTTACAGTTGTGTTTTAAAAAGTATCCAGTGCAACACAGTTGTGTTTGCATACTTTTTCTATGGCCAAACTATCTGTATGTGTGTAGACATTGGTCCTCATTATTTTAAAAATAAATGAATCCATCCACTTCAACACCCCACAGTAAAACTTAAAATTAACCAAATTTGTTGTAATTAATTAAAAAAATATATCTGGGGGCAGTGGTGTTTACATGAACCGAAACCTTGTTTTTCAGAAGCCACTAAAAAAAACTTATATACACCATATGTTCTGTATCTCACTGAGTCTGTAGGATACAGCAGTATTTTAAGGAAAATGGGAATTTCACAGATTTACTGTAGCAATATTCAACATTTAACCTATTACTTGTTATTAAGATGCAATCCCTCACTGGCTTCCCACTAAACTCTTGAATTATACTTCCAAATGGAAACATACATGACAGCTGCGGACTCCATGGACAAATGGCAGTTCTGTTTATATTACTTTCTGGAGTCCGCTTGGAAGGCAGATTTCACACGTGAGCAGTAGATCAGCATCTACAGGATCGGCGTTTAGTTTAGTTTATTTGATAAAGGTTCAAATACAATAGTAAAAGTAGTACCAGCGTATATGACACGGACACACAATAAAGTCCAAGACTTATTTCAATCACAATCCCTGATGTTCCATTAAACTGTCCTCGCCACAACAAGATGGAGCCAGCCATTCAATGTTCATGACGGGAGACGCACAGACACATCATGACACATTAATGTACAACAATCTCACTCCGGCATGTGGCCAGGCGGGGTGGGGTGGCTGGGGAGAGGGACATCTGGAATGCCCTGTATTGACCCTGTATTGGAGATGGATGGATGGATGGATGGATGGATGGATGGATGGATGGATGGATGGATGGATGGATGGATATTGTTGTGACAAAAGATAAAATGATGTGATAACTTTGTAGAGTCGTAAAAATCCACCATACTGGGTTGTTGGTTTTTGATGACTCATGGATCTACAACTCAAATGTGATTAAGCCAAACTCTACAGCCGGCCCAAAATAAACACTCTCCTGACCAGCCACCATCAATGTGCCTATTAAAAGGCCCTTTAATCCTCACCATAGCTTCTCAGCAGCCAACAGAAGAAGAGGAACGCTGTGCTCGACATTAGGCAGGAGCTAATGAATGTGTGCTACAGTGTAAACACGCTGATCCTGTGTGCTCAGCAAAACTACGGCGGGTAAACAAAGGTGAGATAAAGTTTACAATTAGTCATTGTGCTGTCAAGCGTATTCACTTCATGCTAATTGCTGCCATGTGATTTAAATGTTCCAGGCCAAGATGCGTTAAGCTGGCATGAGTTAACCTCTTTGGGAAAAGCAATTCAGTCGCAACCCAGAATGCAAACAAACATTCAAGTGTATTTTCACTACACAAACAGCTCATCGCATCTTCCCACTGAATAAACAGAACACACACACACACACACACACACACACACAAATATACACAGATTTGATGTCCAGGTGGATTTTGAAACACATCCACAGTACACAAGTAAAAACAAACACACCTACTCTGATTACCCACAGCTCCCACATCAAAAAAGATCTTGAACAAGGCAGATCTTAGCGCACATGTTAAGCTTCATCACCTTGTTTACTGTGTCTGTTTATAACTGGATGTGTGAGAGTGCTTCAGCGCCGCAGCAGCCTTCATCTTGCCATTACTGCTGCGCTTTATATTGTTGCCAAAATCACAGGTGACAGGCCACTTTTCCCGGGCGTCTCGGCACAAACCCTCCTCTCGGCGCACGCTGCAGGCAGAGTCATTTGACGGCGATAGCAGCCGACACACACAGGTTTCATATATATTCAGCCTGAGTATGAGACGGCAGAGGGAGAAAAGAAGGCAGTGAAAAGCTACCGTTATCACTATTAACTGTCAAAGTCACCTTCACCCCGAGGCAAAGACCTCGCAGAAAGCACAAAACAAAACCACACACACACACACACACATTCATGAGCTGCAACTAACATGATTCATTAAAGGACAGTTCACACCATAATTAAAAAGCATCGCCAATTGCCTGTAGTACTGTTTATCCATCTAGATTGTATTCGTTTGAGTTGCCAATTTGGAGACATCAGCCATAGAGATTTCTGTCATCTCTCAAATATGATGAAACAAGATGGTGGAACAAGATGGTACTCAGCTTGTGGAGTTCAAAGCACCAAAAGAAAAAAAAAAGAAAACCAACAACACAAATTCAACAGCAACGTCTGTTTCCCGAAGTCATGACCCAGTCAGATAAGACATTGTTATAGACAGTTTCATGTTGGAACTACTTTCTTTCTATGGTCGAATTTTCCAGAACTACTTTCTTTGCACATTAGAATCTACCAGAACTACTTACTATCTGCCGCAGAATCTACAGGAACTACTTTCTTTCTACTATAGAGAAAGTAGTTCCTACATGAAACCGCTCACAGACAGAGTCTGTGGATTGTCTGGAGGAATCAAGTCATGATTGAAAGACACAAGTGATGAATTTTTCAAATGTACTTTTTTGGTACTTTGAGCACCAGGAACCAAGTGTTAGTCTCATTATATTTGAGAGAAGGCAGACATCTGTATTGCTGATATCTCCAAAATGCAGCAACTCGCACCAAAAAAATCTAGATGGATAAATAGCACAATGGGCCAGAGGAAAAATATCTATTTTGGATTTGGGGTGAACTGTCCCTTTAAATTAATGGATTAGGTTGTGGTGGAGTTGGTGTGCGATTTTGAAAAAAAACAGCCAACCTTCAGCCATCTGACAAAAAAAGAAAAAGAAAGAAAAAGTGTGACGACATAGGAGAGAAAAAATAACTCACAAACAACAAAAGCGCCTCCTCAAATTTCCACACTGTGTTGTCATCGCCACGCCATACTGCTGGCCCGTCAGGATGGCGTCTCACCTTAATTTTTACTCAGCAGACGGCATGAAAACGCAGCATTGTGGGACAATGGAGTGTCTGAGTGTGTCAGCTGAACACCTGCCGAGCACTCCACCAGGATAACTCAGGAGCCTAATTATCAAGCAATTTGAAACAGCATTCTGTTGCCTCTGCTGCTGTTTTAATTAGGGGGCGTCGGCTTTCAGAGGTCACACCAAATGAGCTTTTAACTATCTGTCATTGCAGAAGAAGATTTCTTTCCTCGCTGAAGGCCGCTCTCCTGATGCTGCTTTGTAGATGACAGGATTGTGGGCAGCTCGCCAAAAAACAACAATGAAGCAGGAAACAAATATTTATGTGCAAACAGAACCTAAGGAATATTTAAAAAGACGTAAGTGTGGGATATACTCAGCCGCGTTTTCCTTCTCTTCTTTCTGTTGACTTTTATTAGATTACTCAAAGGATGATGGCAAGTTACTATGGAAGGAGGCAGGTAGGAAGCAAGAAAGGAAGGATATGAGGAAAAATTATGGATGAATAAAAGGAAGAAAGAACAGGATGAGGGTGACAAAACAAGTACAGAAGGGTGGAAATAAGCAAGGATGGAAGGCTGCATGACAGCAAGAGATTAAAAACTGCAAAAAGGCAAAGTGGAGCTGAATGAGGATGTGACAGAGATAAAAAAAAAAAAGACAAAGGGAGAGATGAAGAAAGGAAGCATAGTGGCAGGATGAATGGGAACATCCTGAATTACAAAAAGATGAGCAAATTTGGATGTCCGAACGATGGCAAGAAAGGGCAGAGGAAGGGAAGGATGTGTAGAAGCAGGATGGGATCACAAATGGGAATTGAGATAGTGAACAATGAAAGAGACCTGGATGTATTGAGCTCTGCTTTCTTTTTCTTTCTTTTCATTTTTTAATTGAAAGAGGGTCAATACCTGCTCGCTCTAAGGAGAGTTAAAAAGTACAAAGGAAACTCGAAGGATGAGGCGAGCAGGAAGGAAGGCAGGGAGGAAAGAAGAAAAGGAGGAGAAAAATTGTGAAAAAGTAAGAACTATAAAGTGTGAAGAAAGCAGAACAGAAGGTGACAAAGGAAGTGTGAAAAAGATGATAGCACTATAACATGAAGAAAATACACCTGAAGAAGACAGGAAAGAGAGAAGTTTCATACCTCCCAGAAAAAGATGAAAGGAATAAAGGAAAGAAGATTTATTGTGAACATTTAAAAAGACTAACACAGCTTCCTAACTGGAAGTGATTAAAAAGTGAGTGAGCAAAGATCATACTGTTTCGGTTTTTCTCAATCCGGACATCAGCAAACAGGCTGAGTGATGTGTCACTTGTTTGAAGAAACGCTCATCCTGGTTCCAGTTTTGCAGTTTTGTGTACTTGCTCCACCTCCAACTTATTTCCACTGGTCAATACTAACATTGGCAACTTTGATGTTTCCCCTCTAGTCAGCAATCGACAGTGACAACGAAAGATTTGAGAAGCTCCCTTGGGGAGCTGTCGGGTGTTACAGGTAGGTAAACTCTCCGTCATTTGCATAGAAACAAGATTGACTTAAAAAAATTACATACATTTTATGAATAAATAACTTATGCTCCCTTTACGTACGAAAATAGACATGCATGTTTTAAACGATGTAACCGTCACTGCCCACGTGCTTCATGCATCCATTTCGTTGGAATGGATGTTGAGCAGTACCTCCACTAGAGGGCAGCGCTCAGAGTCAAAACCGAAGAAGAGTCAAAGGTTGCCCCAAGAAAGAAGAAGAGCCAAAAGCTTCTGACAAAAGCAAACATGGTGACGCTGGAGGAGGCTGTAAAAATGTAACTCTTGAGAAAGAGGCAAAAGCAGAGGCAGTGTTGTAGTGAAGGTGGTTTGTGTGTCTTTAAATACATCACGACATGTGGACAGAGAGTTTGTTTCACTGCCCATTTGGATTGGATTTTAAAAACTTCTTTGTCATGTCCTGTGGTCGTGTCTCGATTAAACTACTGGCTACACTGCTCCACTGCACTGAAGCTACTGCTCTGTATTGTCCGTATCCATCAGCTTTCAGAGAACATGCAGAAGTACGGACAAAACCACACGAGGCACAGCTGTGACTTCGCTCACCCACTCGACTTGCTCGCTCTCTGTATGTGAGGAAGCAGCGTAAGAGCTTACAGTGCGTTCAGACCGGGCGCGAATAAAATATTCGCCTCGCTCTACTCGCGCGAGTTTGGCCGCTGGAATATTTAATTTTACTCGCGACACTCGCGCGAGGCAGAGTTGCGAATATTCGCCAGAGGAGGGTACGAAGATGGCCCTTTCGGCTTCCGTAGGATGATCAGTATATCCTCTGAAGAAACACATTAAACATGAATTGTTTAGGAACTAGTAGACAAGTAACATGCCGGTGTTCTGTCGATTACCAACAGGACAGAAAGCACGTTAGCTCAGTGGTGCTAAATCTAGTGCTAACTTTGTTGAGAGAAAAGTACAGACAGTAGTTGGGTAATAATTTTCAAAACTCACCAGGCAGACCGACCTCCTCCACCACCTTCCTCCACGCCAGGTCCTTTTTGCTGCGGACCTTGTAGAGGGGCGAGGTGACATAATAAATTTCGGGGTGGCCACAGACAGCCACGATCAGTTTATCCTCCATTGTCAAACAATGCGGGGAAGAGGAGCGGGC